>OZ005651.1:47316834-47581834 GCA_963930645.1 Salticus scenicus | reverse complement strand
AATAACGTGAAATAAAGCCTATTTCAGAAAATAATTGGGCGATTAAAGTAACTTTAATAATTAGCGGCGAAAGGATTGCACTCAGCCACAAAACATCCAGATTTTCGGAAATCACCTTTAAAAAAATGGCAAATTTTAACAATTAGTACCAAAATAATATAAATAATATCAAATTTTATAAATTAGATACGTTTAAGCATAACTTTTTAACAGTTAGTAGTGAAATGATCCCGTATTTCCGAATTAGGCCACAAAGTTATTTCTAATTTTGGGATTCATATTGGAAAAAAAAAAAAAAAAAAAAAAAGAACGTATTTCATTGATTAGCGGCAAAATAATTGAGAATTTGAGATTCAACTTTGTAAAGAATACGAATTTCATAGACAGGGGGCGAAATAATGCAATCGGCCACAAAAATATCATGAATTTCAGGAAGAACTTTCCGGAAAGGAGAAAAAAAAATGCGAGTTTCATTGATTAGCAACAAAATAGCAGAAATTAAGAATTAGTTGTGGCTAAATGTAAATTTTGACTACAAAAAACTGACAGTTAGCGGTAAGAATAATCCCGTATTTCCAAGTTTGTCTGCAAAATTTTTGCCTATTTCGGTAATCAGCTTTGAGAAAAAAGCGCAAATTCCCAAATAATTGAGTATTTAGGAATTTAACTTCACAAACAGAAGAAAATTTATTGATTAACGACAAAAAAAAAAAAAAAAAAAAAAAAAAAAAGTATTTCGGTTCGGCAATCAATCGTAAAAATATCGTGCATTTTGGGAATCAGTTTTGAAAGAAGACAGGAATTTTACCGGTTAGTGGTGAAATTACTGCATATTTTAACAATTCGTTGACACTGTAAATTTTGTTAATTGACATTCATCTTGCATATGCTGCGTAGTTTTTTCTTTTTTTTCTTTTTCTTCCCCCTCCCTGCAAAAGTTTCTAAATAACAAGGAACATTATTTTAATTTCTTTATATATATATAATAATGTATAGACCTTTTTTTTAAAAAAAAAAAACATTCTTATCTATTTTATTGCATAAATATCTTAGAGAGACACAATAGATACTTAATATTCCTTAAAGAATTCTGTGTAATTTATATAATTTATGGAAAAAAATACTTAAAGCATCTATATGTATATTAAAGCTAGCAATAATTTAAAAATATTTGTAGATTACAATTAAAATATTTTTAAATAAAGTTTATGTAAAAAATAAATATTTTGAAATTATTTAAGTAAAATTCTTGAATTGTAAATTACAAATATTTTACCACAAATCAGCTTTTAATTATTTTATTTATACTTTTATGAAATTTCAGCTCTTTTGGTGGAGTAGATTTTGAGCTACACCTGAAAAGCTATTGTCACCCGAAGACCCAATTTAAAAGTGAAAAATGAAATTACCATTAAAAAACTCAAAAGTCCCAATAAGTATAATAACTAAACTTATTGACCAATTAACTTCAAATTTAGTATCCAATGGTAAAATTTTCTGTAGAATCTATAAAGTCAAAAATTGTATTTGTTGGAAATGGAAATTTTAACATCGTTACATGTTTACATATGTAAATAATTAAATTAAAATAGACATACATATAAAAAAAAGGATAGTATTAATTCATTAGGTGATGAGATAGATGGGGTGTTCTATTTTTCTTTATTAATTTATTTTGTGGACTGTACACTTAATAAACCGTTTAACATGTGGTGAATAAAGTGCCCTATCGGCTATTAACCCTCGAAGCGCTATCGTCTCGCTGCGAGACAATTCGTTAAATCTATATAACAACTCACAAAATCGAGATATCAATTGACTTGATTTTATATATCTGCACGGTGCCTTAAAAATGCTTAGCACTTCAGAGTGAAACGATCAGCACTTGGAGGGTTAATATGTGCCCTTTTACTCACAAAAAAGTGCCCTTTTCGCTAAATCCACTCTGCCCTATTTAAAAAAAAAAAAAAAAATGTGAACACTATTTTAAGGATATTGAAATTTTTATTTTATATAGCTAGTGTTAAATTTTAAATTTCTTTTTACATATTAAAAGAATTTTAATGATTTTAATTACTATGCAAAATGACTTAAATTACTAATTATAATTGTACTAAGAATGAAGGGGTTATAAAAAAATTTCTCATAATTTTAGGTTTTAGATATACGATAAGAGATTTCTCAAGTCAAAAAATGTTACAAGATTACTTATCTGCATATCCATAAGGCCACAGGATTTTTTTTTTTATTTTCTTTTAGCCACACTAAGATACTGCATGCGAACCATCATCAAATTTGGCGACTGCTAACATCCTGTACAAAAAATATGAAATTTTTATTGCTTTAATTTACAGTTTGAAAAAGCAAGAGGAAAAGATTACTATACAAAAATTTATTAAAAAAAAAAAAAAAAAAAAGAAAGTTCTGCTTACATTCTTTGCAAACAGAATTTAATTTAGCATGATATGCTTTATTTTAATATATTCTTCCATATAAAGGCATGCATTAACTGTAATAAGTACAAAACTTTGAATAACCACCATAAAATACAATAGACTCGCTTCAGTTAAATTGTGCGAGTTTATTGCATTTTACGGTATTTATTCAAAGTGCTGTACTTATTACTTTAAAATACAGTTCTGCAGTGATTTCTTATAATGCAGTAACTGTATTTTATTCCCTAGCATCATTTACTATATTTATTCATTAAAATTACTTTGGTATAATATAGGTATAGCTTTAACTTAGGAGCCCCTTGGCGGCTTTTAAATCTTTATATAATTTTGACGATGAAGTAAAATGGCTATTGCAATTGCATAAGTAAAGACCTTGGCAAGAAATGTCTGAGCTAATTTGATGTCAAATTTAAAATTTCGCAAAAGGGTTCTATATTGAAGCTATTCTGATTTCTCTAGTACGATTTTTCTCAATTTTATTTTAATTAAAAAAAAATATTCTACTTAAATTCTATTTTATTCTAAAGCCAGTTGAAATTTATACAACCAAAAGCTTAATTTATACCCCATGGCAATGCATAGTAATTTCTTTAGTAATCCAAAAGAACAAGGGCAATGGTTCATTCTACAAGACAGTGCAAGATTATTTTTAAGATGTTTTGAAATTTCTGGAATGTTTCCATAACAAAATGTAAAAAAATAAATAACAAGACCACCATAGTTCTTCTTACCTCTTTCTTATAAGGTGCCTTGAGCATAGCCTCAACATCAAAATCTTCAGCCATGATCAATCCTGCAATTATAGGCAAAAATTCTAAAAAAGGAAAAAAATAAACTAAATTAAGTATGCTATTAATCAGGGTTGTTATTTTATCCACTTTTTTGTCAAAAGTCCGGGACGCTGGACAAAAGTGGAAAAAACCTGGACAAAGCTGGAAAAAAACACACGAAACTGGAAAAAATAAAATCCTCTAAACTGTACATGTTTAATGCATAAAATTATTCTCTTAAAACAATAAATTGCAATTTTAACTTCAAATTAGCAATTTTGAAATTTATTAGCCAGTTGAAATTTATACAACCAAAAGCTTAATTTATACCCCATCGCAATGCATACTAATTTCTTTAGTAATCCAAAAGAACAGGGGCAATGGTTCATTCTACAAGACAGTGCAAGATTATTTTTAAGATGTTTTGAAATTTCTGGAATGTTTCCATAACAAAATGTAAAAAAATAAATAACAATACCACCATAACTCTTCTTACCTCTTTCTTATAAGGTGCCTTGAGCATAGCCTCAACATCAAAATCTTCATCCATGATTAATCCTGCAATAATAGGCAAAAATTCTAAAAAAGGAAAAAAATAAACTAAATTAAGTATGCTATTAATCAGGGTTGTTATTGTATCCACTTTTTTGTCAAAAGTCCGGAACGCTGGACAAAAGTGGAAAAAACCTGGACAAAGCTGGAAAAAAACACACGAAACTGGACAAAATAAAATCCTCTAAACTGTACATGTTTAATGCAAAAAATTATTCTGTTAAAACAATAAATTGCAATTTTAACTTCAAATTAGCAATTTTAGCAATAGAAATATTTTATTAGAAATTAATAATTTGATTAATGAAAAGTGTAATTTCATTTTAATCACGATAAACAAACAAACAAACAAAAAAAAAAAATCATGAAGAAAATGCTAATTACATTAGTTATGTACAGTTTGTAGATGTAACAAAGTAAATCTGCTGTGGTGGACTGTTATATTATTAATCATACTGGATATTAAAATTAAAAAAAAAAAAAAAAATTATTTAATGCTATATGTAAATCTGTAAAAACAAAAGAAATAGACACGGCTGATTAGCAAGAAAAAAATTTCGTGAATAATGTTGAGTTATCTCCAGTACAAAATGTTGACAATTAAAAAAGAATAACTTAATCCCCCCCCCCCCCCAAAAAAAAAAAAAAAAAAAAAAAAAGACTATTTTAAACATTCAAGTTTTTCACAAACGGAATGATTGATTAATACATAGGTCATAGACTATTATAATCTTAAAAATAATTTAAGTTGTTTCTTTATTATTTTGTACTTAACCCCTTAACGCGCGTTGTCCTCGCTGCGAGGACGCAAAATTTAAGATCCAGCTGAAAAAATTCATCCCGGAAATTTTTTAGCAAAAATTTACGTTTATAACATATCAGAAAAAGCCGATTTTTTTAACCTTAAAATTCAAAATTTCTTTTAGTTTAATTTAGTTCATGAATTCCGGCGGCAGTATAATTTAAACGATTCGAATTGTCTTGCGCCGCAAAGGGTTAAATATGGAAATATCTTATTTAGCATTTCTATATTATGTTAAAAAAAAAAAAAAAAATCTCATAAATGTAGGTAGAATGTTTTTATCAATTTATGTCCGCAAGTCCTTTCAAATCAAAGCTTTCATTTTTATATAACATTTTATGTGCAATACCAACATGTCATTTTTTTTTATCCAAGAATTCAAAAAATCAAATTTACATACTTAATCATTTGATAATTTTATATTCTTATTTTAATTTTGTAAAAAAAATATTACTTGGTAATAGAAATTCCATATGAAAAATATACAAAATTAAATTTTACTTCTACATAGAAAAGTTATTTTTTATTTTTCACAAAAATAATGTATATAAATATATATATATAACCAATTTGATAAATATGCAAAAACTTTAAGAGAAATAATAAAAATGTTGAGTGACTCCAGTCAAATTTCTGAACTTTAAGTAATTCACTGTTGTTTAAATAAAATAAAATAAGAGAAGTCATTAAACAAACAAAACGAGAAAATTAACAATAAGTGTTTGATTATTTACTCTCAAATAGTACATTGTTGAATAGAACAGAATGTATTCAAATTCTTTTGTGTATCTCTGTAGAATAATTATTAGTGTTACATTCACCAAAATTTATACAGTTTGTGTGACATATACTTATAACTTGTATATGAATTTTAAAGCTCAACCAAATGAGGCATTCAGACACCATAACATTTTAAATAATTTCAGACTGTAGGCCATTATATTACAGAATTTTTCATTATTTCCCTGTAAAAAAAAACTACAAATGCTAGATTCACTGAAATAAATCTATACAATTCATTCGACAGTGACCAATAACATGTATATAAAGTTTCAACTGAATTGAATAAGGAATTCAGATGCTATCACACTTTAAATTATTTGAGCCTATAGGCTATAATGATAATGAATTTGTCTTTGCATCCTGGTTAAAAAAAAAAAAAAAAAAAGTGTGCTAGATTCTCCAAGATGTATACAGTATGTGCTACGATAATCTGTAACATAAGTACCAATTTTTAGCTCATTCGAAAAAAGCATTTAGACAATATTGTGTTCACTCTACTCAGATATACATACATCATCATAAAATTGCAAAAATGAACTCATGGAACGTCAAAACATGTAGATACACCAACATCACAAAGTCAAATTTTTCTCATGATTACAATAATTTCCTTACCTATGTATTTTCAGAAAGTAAAAAATTCCATGAAATATATAAGAACTATTCATTTCATCATGCTTAATAACAAATTTTTAAAAGGTATTTACGACTATGAGAGAGAAGATGACAATGTAGTCGAAAGCAGTGGGGGAAAAAGAAGGGAATTAAAATTGAAACTATAAACTATGACTTTTGCATCCAATGCACCCTTAGAAAAATAGATATATTTATTTATTAAATATCGTTAACTTTTCATGCCTATTTCAGTCATTCATGTCTATTTTGAAATATTTAAATTAATTATATTCACATACACAAGGTTCAGGAATTTGTGAAAAAAAAAAAAAAAAAAAATTGTCGCCAACAAAAAAATATTCTCCACCGTTTTTTTCCTTTCCTTTTTTTTTTTTTTTTTTTTCCACTTTCAGTTTCAAAATTTACTTGAATATAGAAATTAAGATTATATATATAAAAACGAATTATTTATTAGGCTTGAATGATTTTTTTTTACAACAGGTTTAAATTTAACAAAATGAAACTGATATTATTATTTTCATTAAACCAATACACCATCGGCATTAATACATCATTACACAGATACGACGACTAAACACAAGGACGACTAAACACAACCAAGACAAGGAGCAGTGTAAACCAACTCCCTAAAACAGTACAATAATTTAATACTGAGTTGTGAAACATGCACGGAGATGCATAAATCCCCTAATTCAACACATTATCTCAAAAAGTGGTGAGAGAAGCAGGAATCAAAACAGGCAAAGTTAGCCAGCATCAAAAGTAGAATTGGAGCCCAATTCTAGGACCAATTCTTTCACCAAAACATATATTAAAAAAAGTTTCCTTAAAATTGAAAACAAACATTGCTAGTTAAAAAATATTGGTCGCCAATGGTGACCAGCTGACTGCATTTCACAAGCGCTGCACATACACACATTGAAGCTATTATAATTTTTCTAGCACGATTTTTCTCAATTTTATTTTAATTATAAAAGAAATATATATATATATATTCTACTTAAATTCTATTTTATTCTACTTAAAAAGCCAGTTGTAATTTATACAACCAAAAGCTTAATTTATACCCCCATGGCAATGCATACTACCTTGTTTAGTAATCCAAAGGAACAGGGACAATGGTTCATTCTACAAGACAGAGCAAGATTATTTTTAAGATGTTTTGAAATTTCTGGAATGTTTACATAACAAAATGTAAAAAAATAAATAACAAGACCACCATAGTTCTTTTTACCCCTTTCTTATAAGGTGCCTTGAGCATAGCCTCAACATCAAAATCTTCAGCCATGATTAATCCTGCAATTATATGCAAAAATTCAAAAAAGGAAAAAAATAAACTAAATTAATTAAATATGCTATTAATCAGGGTTGTTATTTTGTCCACTTTTTTGTCAAAATTCCGGGACGCTGGACAAAAGTGGCAAAAACCTGGACAAAACTGGAAAAAACCACACGAAACTGGACAAAATAAAATCCTCTAAACTGTACATGTTCAATGCATAATATTATTCTGTTAAAACAATAAATTGCAATTTTAACTTCAACTTAGCAATTTTAGCAATAGAAATATTTAATTAAAAATTAATAATTTGATTAATGAAAAGTGTAATTTCATTTTAATCACGATAAACAAACAAAAAAAAAATCATGAAGGAAATGCTAATTACATTAGTTATGTACAGTTTGTAGATGTAACAAAGTAAATCTGCTGTGGTGGACTGTTATATTATTAATCATACTAGATATTAAGATTTAAAAAAAAGTTATTTAATGCTATATCTAAATCTTTAAAAACAAAAGAAATAGACACGGCTGTTTAGCCAGAAAAATATTTCGTGCATAATGTTGAGTTATCTTCAGTACAAAATGTTGACAATTAAAGAATAACTCAATCCCCCCCCCCCCCCCACAAAAGAGACTATTTTCAATATTAAAGTTTTTCACAAACGGCATGATTGATTAATACATAGGTCATAGACGATTATAATCTTAAAAATAATTTAAGTTGTTTCTTTGTTATTTTGTACTTAATATGGAAATATCTTATTTAACATTTCTATACTAGGTTTAAAAAAAAAAAATCTCATAAATGTCGGTAGAATGTTTTTAACAATTTATGTCCGCAAGTCCTTTCAAAGGAAAGCTTTCATTTTTATATAACATTTTATGTGCAATACCAACATGTCTTTTTTTTTATCCAAGAATTTAAAAAATCAAATTTATATACTTAATCATTTGATAATTTTATATTCTTATTTTAATTTTGTAAAAAAAAAATATTACTTGATAATAGAAATTCCATATGAAAAATATACAAAATTAAATTTTACTTCTATATAGAAAAGTTATTTTTTATTTTTCACAAAAATAATGTATATAACTATATATATATAACCAAATTGATAAATATGCAAGAACTTTAAGAGAAATAATAAAAATGTTGAGTGACTCCAGTCAAATTTCTGAACTTTAAGTAATTCACTGTTGTTTAAATAAAAAAAAAAAATAATAATAATAATAATAAAATTATACAGACACGACATTATTTCATTATTTAAACCATGAAAATCTGACATTGACAGATTTTAATTTAGTGCCAGAGGCCTACTGCTAAACTTGTTAATATCGACAAATTCTTCTTTAGTTAATTCGTGACGATCTAAATTCCATGATAAAGTTTTCATTAAATCAAACCAATGTGTTTCAGCTGCAGATATTGTAACAAATAACGTTGGAAGTCCAAACTGTCTTATAGCCGCAAAACAACGTTTTTTCTCTTTTTCCCAATGAGGGGGAGGTGTGCCTTGGGGGGGACTCATGTCAAAGGTGTGCCTTGGGGGGGGACTCATGTCAAAGTTGTACCTTGGGGGGACTCATGTCAAAGTTGGGCCTGGGGGGGACTCATGTCAAAGTTGTGCCTTGGGGGGACTTCATTCAATAAATCCCCATTCAATAAACCGACTGAAATAGGCCCTTAGCACTATTAAGAGTGTATTATAAAAATTTGACAACGCTGAACCGACTGAAATAGGGGTACCTTGGGGGGGGGGGACTCATGTCAAAGTTGGGCCTGGGGGGACTCATGTCAAAGTTGGGCCTTGGGGGGACTTCATTCAATAAATCCCCATTCAATAAACCGACTGAAATAGGCCCTTAGCACTATTAAGAGTGACGTATAAAAATTCGACAACGCTGTACCGACTGAAATAGGCCTCTAGCGGGGGAACTCATGTCAAAGTTGTGCCTGGGGGGGGACATATGTCAAAGTTGTGCCTTGTGGGAACTTCATTCAATAAATCCCCATTCAATAAACCGACTGAAATAGGCCCTTAGCACTAATTAAGAGTGACGTATAAAAATTCGACAACGCTGTACCGACTGAAATAGGCCTCTAGCGGGGGGACTCATGTCAAAGTTGGGCCTGGGGGGGGGACTCATGTCAAAGTTGGGCCTTGGGGGGACTTCATTCAATAAATCCCCATTCAATAAACCGACTGAAATAGGCCCTTAGCACTAATTAAGAGTGTATTATAAAAATTCGACAACTGTACCGACTGAAATAGGCCTCTAGCACTAATAAGAGAAATCATTAAATAAACAAATCGAGATATTTAACAATAAGTGTTTGATTATTTACTCTCAAGTAGTACATTGTTGAATAGAACAGAATGTATTCAAATTCTTTTGTGTATCTCTGTAGAATAATTATTAGTGTTACATTCACCAAAATTTATACCGTGTATGTGACATATACTTATAACTTGTATATGAATTTTAAAGATTAATCAAATGAGGCATTCAGACAGCATCACATTTTAAATAATGTCAGACTGTAGGCCATAATATTACAGAATTTTTCTTCATTTCCCTGTAAAAAAACTATAAATGCTAGATTCACTAAAATAAATCTATACAATTCATTCGACAGTGACCAATAACATGTATATACAGTTTCAACTAAATTGAATAAGGAATTCAGATGCTATCACACTTTAATATATTTGAGCCCATAGGCTATAATGATAAAGAATTTGTCTTTGCATCCTGGTTAAAAAAAAAAAAAAAAAAAAAAAAAAAAGCTGTGCTAGATTCTTTAAGATGTATACAGTTTGTGCTACGAGAACCTGTAACATAAGTACCAATTTTTAGCTCATTGGAACAAAGCATTTAGACAATATTGTGTTCACTCTACTCAGATATACATATATCATCGTAAATTTGCAAAAATGAACTCATGTAACGTCAAAACATGTAGATACACCAACATCACAAAGTCAAATTTTTCTCATGATTACAATACTTTCCTTACCTATGTATTTTCAGAAAGTAAATTCCATGAAATATATGTGAACCATACATTTCATCATGCTTAATAACAAATTTTTAAAGGGTATTTACGACTATAAGAGAGAAGATGACAATGTAGTTGAAAGCAGTGGGGGAAAAAGAAGGGAATTAAAATTGAAACTATAAACTATGACTTTTACATCCAATGCACCCTTAGAAAAATAGATATATTTATTTATTAAATATCGTTAACTTTTCATGTCTATTTCAGTCATTCATGTCTATTTTGAAATATTTAAATTAATTATATTCACATACACAAGGTTCAGCAATTTGTAAAAAAAAAAAAAAAAAAAAAAAAAAAAAAAAAAAATTGTCGCCAACAAAAAATATTCTTCACCGTTTTCTTCCTTTCCTTTTTTTTTTTTTTTTTCTTTTCCGCTTTCAGTTTCAAAATTTACTTGAATATAGAAATTAAGATTCTATATATAAAAACGAATTATTTATTAGGCTTGAATGATTTTTTTTTTTTTTTTTTTTTTTTTACAACAGGTTTAAATTTAACAAAATGAAACTGGTTTTATTATTTTCATTAAACCAATACACCATCGGCATTGATACATCATTACACAGGTACGACGACTAAACACCAGGTCGATAGCATACGCAGACAAGGAGCAGTGTAAACCAACTCCCTAAATCAGTACAATAATTTAATACTGAGTTGTGAAACATGCACGGAGATCCATAAATCCCCTAATTCAACACATTATCTCAAAAAGTGGTGAGAGAAGCAGGAATCAAAACAGGGAAAGTTAGCCAGCATCAAAAGTAGAATTGGAGCCCGATTCTAGGACCAATTCTTTCACCAAAACATACATTAAAAAAAAATTTCCTTAAAATTGAAAACAAACATTGCTAGTTAAAAAATATTGGTCGCCAATATTGACCAGCTGACTGTATTTCACGAGCGCTGCACATACACACATTAATAAAGAATTCTTTTATATATAGGGAAGAATAAAGATAATTTTTTATTCCGTACTAGCAAATAATTAATAGTGGACAAAACGGTATTTTGTCCGGGACGGTTTTAACCAGGTTTTTTCCACTATGGAAAAAACCGAACAACCCTGCTATTAGTAGAATAAATATCACAAAGAAATTCACACACAACTAAAATAAATGTTTGAAACATTCTTTCATCTTTATAATCCTAATTTATAGATTTTAATTAATAAAGAAAGAATACAGTTATTACAATGAGCATGAAAAACTGTTATAATCACATACATTAAACTAAATAAAAATAAAGGCATGTTGGAATTAAATATCAGATGAGAAACTTGAAATTTCTAATACATGTATGATAAAGGAAGAATTTCCTCTTTTCTAAATCCACAGAACAGCCATTGTAAAACAAATTGGAGAGAAGAGAGGAGTGGGAGAAGCACTTTTTTTTTTTTTTTTTTTTTTTTTTTTTTTTTTTTTTTTAAATGAATAAAATATTTTAAATTTATTAAAAAAAGAAAACTAAATTTCATAATCCAAAAAAATCAACAAAACTGCAGAAAATAAAATACGGGTAAATGATTCGTAAAACAATATTAAGTATAGTTTTAATGTATTTGCTGCTAATTTATTTAAATAATCATTTATGTAAATTTTAAATTTTATTGAATTCTATATTTCATGCTATGAAAAAACTTAAATTTTTAAATGGTTCTCAAATGTAAATATCATAATTTATTCAAGGCAATATTTGACCATGATTACTTGAGAAGTTTTATAATTTGTAAAATTATATAGATAATGCAAAATTCTATAATATGCACTTGTTCTGGGCCTAAGGTGTGCATTATAAAGATTCTCTACTGTATTACGTTTTCTAGACTTGAATTAATTTCTGTTTTAAAGTTAATATGCAGGGTTGGCAAAAAAACGGGTTTTTTTGGTTTAAACCAAGTTTTTATTAGTAAATGTTTCTCAGTCATATTATACATATTTGTAAATTAAATTACCACTTTCAGAAGTAGTTAATACTCTAATATTAATTATTACTTCATTTAAAAATAATTTAAATTAACAATAAACAGGTACGAGATTTTTTAAGCCTTTTTTGTAGGTTGTGATTTTCTTTCTGTAACAATGTACAAGAAACAAACCTTGTACTTTGTAGATCAAAGCTTGTCCTTTCAGACATGAAATTCTGTTATATCTCATCTAATTAAATAAGTTTTCACTACACCGGATCTAGAATCTTTTGCGATTAGAATTATTTCAACATTTTCCTATATTTAGATATTAAAATTTTTACTGTCATTTTCTTAATTCTACTACTGTCACATTTTAACACATTTTACTGTTACAGTATGAAATAAAAACAGAAAACAAAGCGATGCATAAATACTTGCATGAGAAATTTCAGGAAGATCTTACATTTGCATCGTTTTCACCATTTCGCATTCACATTTAGGTTGCTCCACGAACGAAGATGCCATGTATGTTTACCAGGCATCCAGATTTTGACGTGATACAAAACGGTCTGCGCGTGCGCAAGATTAGCAGATACAGGCATGGGCTGGGCAGATGTTACAGGCCCGCTTTTTCTTAAATGATGCAAGGCCCCAACAGTTTCCCCGGAAACCGATCTGTAGTGGCTACCCAGCAAGGAAAAGGCATTAGTTTTCTCGCACTGGCCCGTGATTAGTTAATCACCGGCTGCCGGATGTTGAGGAACGCTATTTAAAATATAGCACTGGCATGATACCAGTGGCCACAAGTCTGTTTGGCCAGAACGTTTACAGCTTGTGGCCAGAAGTCTTGTGTTTGTTGGGGATACTCGGACCAATATGAATAAAACCTGCACGTGGGCCAATTTGTGCTGTTGACTTTACAATGCTTCACAAAATCGAGGGACCTGAAAATTTCTCCGCGCGTGACGGCTGCGTTTCAATGTGCGCCGGACATAATATTTACATACAATTCGTTGCGAGTTTGGTTAGACCACTTCACGAATTCACATTTCTGACGCTTATGTACGCGATTTTGGTCCATTCCTTAGATTTTGTTCGCAGGAAAATTTTCAGATCTCGAAATTTGAGGCATCTGTTCTCATTTTTCATAATTTTTCAACGAAATTTGCACTCGATGTGACAACAGAAAAAGGTATATTTTTAATGGCTTAAAAATTAGGTGGGAAATGAGATCTTGTGTTTTTATATTTTTCTAGTATTTAAAAATAAGTTATCATAAAGATAAGTTTACCGTTTCAGTTTTTGAAAGACGATCTAAATGATGATGTAATTATTAAAATATCCGTTGTTAAATACCTTAGATGCAACTATTTGTAAATGAAATTAAATAGTATGTTGCAGAGCATCAAAAAAACTTTTTTCTACATCATTTTAATATAATAGCGTCCCTTATTGTTTAACATGCACAAATGTTTAATCATAGCCTCTTACAATAAAGGTTGATTCATCTTGATTCAACTTTAATCAACAAATGTTGAGATATGGGCCTAGCATAGCTAGAAGCGCTCGACACCACTCTTAGAGCGGTGAGCGGCACCTCCTCCTTGTTAAATCCTGTTAAATGTTGAGATATAGGCATGTGGAAAATCCCCATAAGTAAGATATGGCATCGCCACCTGTTTGCCGACATACACCCAAATTAAATCAGCTTTCGTTTTCTTAATAGTTATCTCACATTTCAAGTTTGGTGTATTTATCTGCCAGAGAAGTTAAGATTTAACCTTCTTATTGGCGGGATAAATTCAGAACTGTAGCGCCACCTGTTGGCCAATATGCGCCAAAATTTAATCAGCATCGTGTTATATAATGTCCCCCTTGATATAACAAGTCCTGTTCAATTACATGCAATAGAATATGAAATATAGCCTTCCCGTTCACATGAAAAATTGCAACATATCAGTGCCACCTATCGGCCGATATACACTTAAATTGAATCAGCATAACGGTTTATAACAGTCCTTTTACATATGAAGCTTTGTTTGCTTATACACAATAGAACCTATGATTTTGCCTTCCCTTAAAAGAGAGAAGTCTCAGTACAGCAGCAGCACTTGTTCAGCGGTTTGCACCGAAAGCTGTTAAGCACTAATTTACGTTAAGGTGCAACTGCATGTAAATTTATATGGAATTCTGGTTTGTAGTTCTTAAGTTGCCACAAAATTTTTGACACACACACAAAGAGAGAGATGCATAGACAGACATTTTTTAACCATGATCAAATCGTGTTCTAGACTTCTCAGAACTTGTAAATCTATCGAAAACTGGAAGTGAAGGATTTTTACCAATCGAATTCTTTTTTGTTGAATATAGAATAAATTAAAAAAAAAATCTCTCACATGTTTTTCTTTTTCTCGTTTCATTTTTTTTTTTTTTAATTGCTAGTTTATATTTCCCATTCTGCTAATAACAGGAATGTGATCATTTCTGGTTGGCTCAAAGATTATTTTTCCATGTTCAAACACTCTGATTTTGGTCTAATATGTAAGATAAGAAACAATAAATTTTCAATCATGATTTGTATATGCATACTATATATAATCTTTATAATATTTACACTGTTTGTTTACATTACTTTCTATTTTCTATGTTTTATAAAAACATTTATATTTTTGAAATCTTTATCAAATTTGTATGAATAACAAACTAATTTAGTGAGTATCTGAACTGATGATTATTAAAATTGAAGATATTTTTTTACGCTTAATTATTATTTAATTCAGAATTGTGCGTATGTGTAAGCATGAATATGAATTAGATAATTTTTTTCGGTTAAAAACACTTCTTTTAAAGGAAATTTAGATTAAATGAAGCAAAATAAAAGAAATTCATTTGCCACAGAGAGAATATGGAATATTGTTCTTAGTAGCTTCAACAGGCATTTTATTTATTTATTTATTATTCTTACATTAGTTGTTTATAATTTTTTGAAAATATATTTGAGAATTATTTATTTATTTATTTATTTTGTTAAAGTTAAGGAACTTGCTTATTTTAATATTTTTCCTGCCTGCAGAACGATTATAGTATGCAACTTCTTATTTTGGTTATACGTACGGTATTTAAAAATTGTAAATATGCATTTTATAATGTTCTTCAGTTTTTTACGAATTTAGCCGATAGTATCAAATTAACAATTTTAAAAGAAAACATTTTTTAAGCAGAATATTCCTAAAATAATTTTGACATTTTTGTTAAGTTACTTGTTGTAAAAGAAAGGGAAAAATACCATATACTACCTAATTCTCTCAAGATACCTTCGTTTAAAAATAAATAAACGATGCAAACTACTTTTAAAAAATAACGCGTAACAAAATTTCAGGCTTTCAAATCCATTAGTTGTAATCACTTTTCTGAGAGAAAATGCAAGTGAAATATTATATTTAGATATCTTCCTCTTCATTCGGTTGAGGTAGGGAGGAGGGTGGGGAGACTCACCTACTTTTAAAGAGAAAAGGAAAATTTCATATTACAAAACCATTTTTTCATCATAGAGAATAAAAAACTTCTATTTTAAGAATTGGTGAAAATTTTAGAGTATATAAATTTATTTAGAATTTGGTTTAGGAAATATTGTTAGGGGAATTATTCTTGCTTATCTATATACTTGTTTATTATTTTTAGAAAAAAAAAAATGTAACCGCTCTGGGAGCAAACAAAAAATCTATATTGTAAAAAAAGACTTTACCTACGTGAACGCTGTGACTGTGAGAAAAAGCTCCGCGCTACGAACCTAAAGGTCTAGCGTTCGAGCCCAGTCAGGGGAGATTTTTTAAAAATGGTTTTTGTTTAATTCTAAATTATTTTAATTAAAGATTTAAATGTATGTAAATATTATGGTGTGTCACTCACACAATTTTCTCTTACCCTGCATTTTAATACTAAGATAGATGTTTTGTGCTTTTTAGTTCACATTTCTATAAAAGCGTGTTCTTTAATTTTTTTAAAACTATAATATTATTTTCCTATCTTATTTCGACTTTACGTTACAATGACTTTTATTTGCCGGAATGGTGGTTCGGTCGGTAGGACGCTGCCTTCTGAATTCCCACGTCCTAGATTCGAATCGCGGTGCGGGCATGGACGTTTGTGTTATCCTGTCTACAAAATATTGTGTGCGCTTGTTTCTGTGAATTTCTGTAAAAATATGGATCAATTGAGACAAAAATCATTGTAACTATAGGCCTCAAAGCTGTCAAATGATTTTCATTTGTGTACTCTGATTTATTTATATTTTCGTTAAATATAATTAGGATTTAATGCCTAAAGCAACGAACTTGTAAGTAATTTTATAATTCTATAATTTGTATTTTATTCTGTATCAGGAAACTAGGATGAAAAAATGTATCTTTACTTTTGACGAAATTCGTATGTTCAAACAAGTGACGAAAGTAATTTTCTCAATTTCACGAAATAAGAAGGAGATTTTTTTTTTTTTTTTTTGACGAAATTCGTATTCTCAAATAGGTAACGAAACAAATTTCGTCAATTTGACGAAATGTTCGTTCGGAGCATATCCCTAGAAACACTTTCGTCAAAAATGAAGAAATTTTCGTGAAATTTGAGTATCCATTTCTGAGAGTGTGCATATGTAAGAAGAAATTATAAGATTCGGAAACTTTTTCGATTTCCGACTATCGAAGAAATACCTGTTAGATTTCCTGAACAATATTCGATCATTCTTAGAAAATGTCTGTAATTTTGAGTTAGCAAAACTATGCGAACACAGTACTTCAAGAACCAATAGACTTAATAACTTGATATTGTTGCATGCTCGCCAAAATTCTAATTAATATTCTATAACATTGTTAATACTCACCCTTTTTCCCCGCCAGTTTACTTTTAGTACAATTTTCTTCAAATGTAATGATAATTAAACAAGAAGAAAAATACTCTAAAAAAATGGCGTGGTGTGAAAAAAGCCAGGTACTAACGGAATAGGAACTAGAGTGTAGGAAGGTGTGTATTTGGATGGACCTTGGGCTGAATTTCTTGTTAATTAGCTTTCACCAAATACCCAATAGGTGGCGCTGCTGCGTTGCGATTACCTCTTATTTCAGGGAAGGATTAGCAAATACAGTGTACCAAACTTAGTATAAGATATATATATATATATATATGCGTCGTGTAGTTTTTTCGGGTCTATATTGTTCTTGGACTAATTTCTCCTGATACCACTTTGACGAACTATTTTCTCCTCGGGCTATATTTTCGGGTTATTTGTCAGAGTATTTTGTCTTGAAAGTTTTTTTGTCGGGCTAATTTCTCGGAAGTGTTTTATCCAGGGACTATTTCTTCGAGACTATTTTTCTCGGGATATTTTGTCATGGGAGTATTGGTAGAGGTATTTTGATTTAGGTCTAAATTGTCGTGTATTTTGTCTTAGGGTTAATTTGTCCCGAGTCCATTTTTTTCTCGAGCTAATATGTCGAGGCTGATTTGTTCTAGAGCAATTTTGCCGAGCTTTTTTGTCAAGCTATTTTTTTCCTGGGGATATTTTGTCACGCTATTTAGTAGGGGCTATTTTGACCTGAAATATTTTTCTCAGAACATTTCCTTGAATTAATTTTAGGTACTATTTTGTTGGGCTAATGTAGTGAGAGTATTTTTTTCCTACGGCTAGATTGTGCTAGGGCTATTTTGTCATGTTGTCTGGATAGTTATGTCGAGGGTATTTTTACCATAAGGCTTCACTGAGAAAAATAAAATATACCGTCAATATCTAGAACGAATAAGTAATAGTTTTCTAAAACCATAAACTAGAAATACATGTTCATGAGCTATGCTAATAAGGTTGTAACGTATCCGTGAGATGAGGTAGCGTCAAATGGAGAATATCACAGCCTTAAAATACAATTATTTATTTTTAAATACAATTAATCGTTATCTACAATAAATGTAAGGTAGGTTCAACAGTAAATTAGGTGATTGAGTCCATAAACAAGTGAGAGTTCTAAACTAGTTAGATTTATGCACAAATAAATGTCGCCTGCCTTTACAAGGCAAAGTTTCAGATATCGAAGAAAAAAGCTTCGAGCCTCAGCTCGTACACCACTTAATTCATTCTCTGTCTTCTCTCCCTTCACAAGAAGACTTGGTTTTTGGAGGGGAGTGAAATTGTCCTTTAAATCTCCAATAGTCTTTTAGAAGGAGGTGAACCGTTGATCTCTCATTTGCTAACTTGTGGCGCCAAGTTGGTGAAGTCCGCCCATGGAGTCCATCTTTCAACATTTCTCCGGGAAATGCAACACATGTCAAGGCGTTTACAGGGCGGCTATCCTTTTGTTAAATAATGTCAAAATCGTAGACTTTCAGTCTACTCTGTTTGTTCGAAATACCCCAGCTTGAAACATTACAGCTCGCCCTCCCCCCCCCCCCCTTTAAGACGATTATATGCAAATTTTGCAGAGAATCGAAATTTGTATGGATTCATACAAGGTTACTCCCACAATACTCACTTTGGGTCCAGAGGCAACAAAATAACTTCCTCTAATACCCATTTGATAAATGTTATTTTTAAGAACCTTAATTCTACAGTCCATTCAAAATAATAAATTTACAATAATAAACTAAATACAATTACTACACTGATAAATCAAAGAAATTTCACATTTAAATTTACACTAAATAAGTTTTAACCTGATTAACAATTTTTTTTTTTTTTTTACACACGAGAAAAATAAATGAATGAATAAATAAAATAAAATAAGAAATAAATAACTCTACGGTTTTTTCTTTCTTTTTACACCCGACTGAGGTAGTCAACATGTTTTATCTCCTTTCCTGCGCGATGAATTACAGTATAATTGAAAGGTTGAAGGGTTAATGACCACCTCATTAGACGCTGATTGTTCCCTGCATTCGATATAACCAGACTAAAGGATTATGATCAGTCTCTGTTTTACAGTGCTGACCACCTGAGTGAAGTTTCAGCCTTTTAATCGCGAAAATTATTCCCGCACATCCTTTTTCTGTAGTACAGAATTTCTTTCCGGTTTTCAAAAATTTCCTACACAAAATAGTATGTTCTTCCTCCTTTTCTATTCCCTAATGTATGGCGTTTGTCTTTAAAATGAATTCCCTTGAGTAATCCGGTGTTTTTTTCTTCCGAATCTTTCCTTTCACTACTATAAACGAAAATACATAATCGCTTTCCCCGATTTCTATACTTTTAAGGTCCAGCATCCTTTTATCGTCATTAATTAAAATCATAAATTGATGCGGTGAAGTGCGATAAAGTTTCGAATTAACTGATTCTATATTCTGCCGTATCCTATCCGTACGACCTGCTTCGTTCGAAAATATTTTCCAATATTTCATGAATTTTTTTCGTTGCGTTTCAAATTGTTCGGGAGAATACTTTTCGGTTAATTCGCCTTCCTTCACTATTTCCTTAAAATTGAACACACCGAGGTCAAACACGGGATAAGGAATATTTAAATCTGATTCCTTTATTTCGTGACTGTACCTTTCATTTAATGAATTTTTTTGTTTTCCTCTCTTATAATAGGGTTTTAGAAGATTAGTATGGAAGATCTGAGATTTTTCTTTTTTTTTCCGGCAAGTTAACACTAGGATCTGACTCGGAATTTTGGCGTTCTATTTTTTTCGGTTCGATACAAGTAACGGGCAGTTTATTTGGCTTTGAAGTCGTTAAATTTAAAATCTTGTTCTCTGGTTTGCACTTTTTATGAATAACGTTCTTATCATACAATTTTTCGAAAAACAAAGTCTCGGGAGTCCTAAGAATTTTTCCAAAAATTAACTCCGCAAAATTTAAACCGTTCAGTTCGTAAGTTATTGTTCCTAGCGAACTAAATATTGCCGCTGGCAGTTGTTTTTCCCAATTCTGGCCTTGCTCTATGCATAAGAACTTTAATAGCTCTCTAAGAGCGGACAATACCTAATCTCGCCGGCAGCCTTGGCCCATGTTATTCTATGAGAAAATTTGATTACATAACTACTCATTACCTAATGTATATTTTTCAATTCTGTTTTCACATTTAGAAAATTCATAAGCGTTAAATTAGTACTTGTTTTCCAAAAATTGATTTTTGAAAATTTTAGTATTTCATTTTGCGACTAGAAAATGAGAAAAATGCATTTTGTGAAAAATCGCATGTTTGAACTCAAAATTAAAATGTAAAAATTAAAAAAAAAATGAATTTTTCAAAAATGAGTACTCATTTAACGGTTATGAATTTTCTGACTGCGAAAACAGAATTAAAAAATATACATTAGGTAATGGGTAATTGTCGCAACAAATTTTCCCATAGAATAACATTGGTCACGGCAGTCCACGGGATTAGGTATTGTCCCCTCTTAACAGAATTATGAAAACATTCGATCACTTTAATTCCCAATCTCTCAAAAATTGTAGATATAAGATTGCTCATAAAACATATCCCTAAATCGCTTTTTATTTCCTTCGAAAATCCATCTGTACTAAAATTATGTAATAAAGTCTCTGCGATCGACTCTGATTTATTATCTGCGATGCGGATTACTTCCGGACAATTTAAAACTCAACTCATAGCCGTAAAAGTATTTTTATTTCTCTTATCCGAAACAGGTTGTGGATCTACTACATCAATATTTAATCTAGAAAGATTTTTAAGTCTAACTTCTTTAGGCATGATTAATTGTCTGTTATCCGTACCTTTGCAATCTGCAGATTTCCTAACTAACAATTCATTCTTCAAGAAATGTTTAGAGTTCCTTTCTTGTTCATCTTTAGGACACGATTTACTAAAATTCTTATCTTTCGACTGTGCTGTCCGAAAACTAACGGTATTTGTCTTAGTTAAGTTTGACACTTCGTTTGGTTTTCTCGGGGGTAAATCAATTTCTTCTCCATTCGTCTTTTCCTCTCTTCCCAATTCCTCGCTAATCCTTTCACTTTCAACCCCCCCGGTCTCACCTGGACACTTTGTTATCTCTTCGCTTCGCATTTCCTTTTTCTCCCTTTGTTCAGTTGGGCTCTGAATAACGATCTGATTTATCCGATTATGACGCAACTTCATTTCTTGAATAATTCCGGCCGTATTATTGCCTAAGAGATAGATTTATGCTTTAATCGACTACGGCTGCCTTTGATAAAAATCGGCCCGTCTCTACAAATTCTAGGTCTACTTCTACTGTCGCTAAAGTTAAACATCCAGACTCATTTTCTAGCGCAGTCTTTAACCAAATTGTTTCTCCATTTAAATTTTCATTTTTAATGTATTTTGCTGAAATAATATCGACACTCGTGCCCGTATCACGAAGAATCATCATTTGTTCATCGTTCACGCGTGCCTTACTCAGGCAAGATGAAAAGGAAGGGGCAAATTTTTCCGCTGTATTTAAATAACACACGCGGTCTCCTTTATTTAAATTGGGACACATTGGCCTTAGATGAGATTTTGATCCACACTCATAACAGGCTGGCTCTTTTCTTTTCTCAAATATTTTTGACCTTTCCCTTTCCTCATCGACATTCTTGTCTCTCCAATTTTTATCAGCCTTCTTATTTCTTATTATTTTGCTATCCCTTTTCTTTCGTTCGTTATTTCGCTGCCTGTCGAAATTTCGCTCTTCGGAATCATTAGAATTTTGTTTTCTTTTTACACTCCTTACCGCTTCATACTCATCTAATTTACTCGCAACCTCTTCGGGTTCTTTTAGAATAGCCCATTGATCTATTAAATGATCCCGTGCTTCATGAGGAGCCCTCTTTTTAATCTGATCTGCGATCATCAATTTTTTTAGCGATTCGAAATCATTAACTTCGACTCCGCTCAACCATCCTTCAAGGTAACTTCTTAGTTCAAATACTAAATCCCTCCAAATCGAATCTGATCTCTTATTATGAGTTAAGAATTTAGTTCTGAAAACCTCAGGACTTAATTTAAATCTATTGAGTAGCAATTTTTTTACATATTCGTTATTTTCTATTGATTCCTCCGGTTCTCTCACCACAATCTCCGCTATTTCTACCGGCACTAAGGCTAATAATTGAGTCACCCATTGATCCTCAGAAATGTGGAATTTCTTTGCTTGCCTTTCAAATAAGGTTAAAAATATAGAAATATCAGTTTTCTGAACATCGAATTTTTGCATTACCTGTTTTAAAGATACAGTCGGCTTAGAGCTTTCACTGACTTGCGAAGTTACGCTAACCGTTTCTGCGCTTTGTTGTAATTTAAGCATTTCTAAATTGTGTAATCTTTTCCCTTCTTCTTCCTGAAATCTGCGGTTCTCTTCTAAACGCCGTTGTTCCGCTTCCCTATCTTCTTTTGCTAGTTCAAGTTGCGCAAGAACAGCGATTTCGTTAAAATTTGGCTCGCTCGAAATTTTCTCTATAATATTTTCGATTTTATCACTAGGTAATACATTAATATCTAATTCCTCTGCTACTATTTTCAAATCTGCCTTCCGATATTTCCATAACCCGGCCATTTTAATCCCTTTAACTAGTACACACTAATTAAACAGAAATTCAAATGAATTTTTAACATTAAATTTATAGAACATGCAGGAAATAAAACATGTGACAATAGACTATTTTAAGTTGTCTAACACAATTTTTCAATAAATAATAGAAAAAAAATTTAAATTAGTGAGAAGGAATTTGTCTAATTTTAATTCACATTTATTTTCAACAGTTTATTTCCTTAAAATATTTTCTAACTAAAACCTCAAAATTTTGGCTGCAAAATTCTGAATAAATAGAAAAAATATAAATATTAAATTGCATCAATTATCAATAATTTAGTTTTCAAAACTTCAATATCATTTTCTATTTCCCATAAAATTGATAACGAATAAGTGTTATTTCACTCACTTAACCCAAACAATTAAGAATATATTGCTATATTTCAAAATAATTACTGCGAATAATACACAAAACTTTAAACAAAATAAAATGATTTGCTAGAGTAAAAACTCTCAATTTGCAATCTGATCTTAACCTTAAGATAAATAATGATTTTCTATGAATTTAAATGAAATATGCAATTTAGTTTGCCTCTAGAATGACCCAAAATAAATACCGAAAGAGCTTACCTTGTTCTTTCTCTATCTGGATCTTTATATCTTCTGTTGAAAAGGCAGGGGAAAGGAGAGCTTGGCATTCACAGCGTTTCGCTCCGTTCAAATTGTCATCTCGGGAATCTTTTATCACAGGAGATGTCCCATGAGACTGCAATCACTTCACCTTCTTTACTGTTATCCGTCGCTGCCATCAATTAAGCTGTAACGTATCCGTGAGATGAGGTAGTGTCAAATGGAGAATATCACAGCCTTAAAATACAATTATTTATTTTTAAATACAATTAATCGTAATCTGGAGTATATGTAAGGTAGGTTCAACAGTAAATTAGGTGATTGAGTCCATAAACTAGCGAGAGTTCTAAAGTAGTTAGATTTATGCACAAATAAATGTCGCCTGCCTTTACAAGGCAAAGTTTCAGATATCGAAGAAAAAGGCTTCGAGCCTCAGCTCGTACACCACTTAATTCATTCTCTGTCTTCTCTCCCTTCACAAGAAGACTTGGTTTTTGGAGGGGGGTGAAATTGTCCTTTAAATCTCCAATAGTCTTTTAGAAGAAGGTGATCCGTTGATCTCTCATTTGCTAACTTGTGGCGCCAAGTTGGTGAAGTCCGCTCATGGAGTCCATCTTTCAACATTTCTCCGGGAAATGCAACACATGTCAAGGCGTTTACAGGGCGGCTATCCTTTTGTTGAATAATGTCAAAATCGTACACTTTCAGTCTACTCTGTTTGTTCGAAACATCACAGCTTGAAACATTACAAGGTAAACAAATAACCTGGATAGACGAAATGATCGAGAATTTCTAGTCTATACATTTCTTAATGGTGAAACAATATTATGAATATTATGGATATTAAGAGTCCTTTTTATTGCGAAAATTTGTCGCTTGATTTCCTAGAATTGGGACGTAAACCAAGATTCGTATTTACTAAAACTCGCCTCTTGAGATCGCATTTATTTGTAGAGATTTAAAAATAAGTTTGACCACGATAATACAGGGGTAAGATCTAGAATTCTAATAGGGGTTTTTAGAACTCGCTATTAAAAGGAAATATAATTTATAAGGAGACATGGAACTATACTTACTAGAGAAACAATTTAGTTTTTAGGCGCCAGTCCCAGATTTTTTTTTCAGTGTTATTTATCCTGCGGCAGTTTTGTCGAGTTACTTCATCGGTAGCATTTTATCCTAGAGCTAATTTATCCAGGCAATTTTTTCGAGCTATTTTAAGAGGCAATTTTTTCGAAGTCATCTTGCCGGGTATATTTTGTACTGAGGCTATTTTTATCAGGGCTACTTTTTTGAAATCCGATCCCAATAGTAAGAAAAAATAAATCAAGAAAAGAAACTAAATCACGAGTTTTTCGTTGTATTGGAGTTATAAATACTACACTCGCAGATTTAACAACTTTCTTCTTTAGGGCTTTTAAATACAAAACATTACGTGAATAAAATGATAAAATGTATAAAAATAAAGTTATTTTTGTATGCCTTTTTAGTCTCATATTACAATATTTTTTTTCAACATACAATAACCATACCTTTCAAACGATACTATTTTAAACCGCTCCTACTATTAAAAATAGCTTAAAACCATACGAGAAATTTTATTTTTGCGTATAAATATACATGTAGTACTCTATTTTCCTATTTAGAGACTGTATTATCTCTGTATTACGACCTTATATTTTCGGATTTGTTTTCTCTCAATATCATAGATAATTAATATTAAGTCCCTATAATTGTATACGGGAAAACTTCTGGATAAATCTGTACTGATAAGTATAAAGGATTTAAATCCAAAATTGTCGATTTTGAGTTAAGTACATAGTCAGACTCAGAAAAAAAATTCTCTATCGATTGGTATAAAGGATTTAAATCCATGTCATTTATTCTTTGAGAAAATCCATTGGTAAAAAAAGATTCAAGTCAGAAATTTAGCATTAATTTTTGGTATAAATTATTTAATTCAATTTTTTCCCTTTATTAAATGAAGATTGACAATCACTGAGTGGTATAAAGCGTATAAACCAACATAATCCCTTTTCCCTAATCGATTCTTCTGATTAGTTTTTAGTTAGTTTAACTTTATTTTTCGTCTCCTGAAAAATCAAGAATATGGACTTAAATACTTTATACTTATCAGTACAGAAATAAAAAAAGTCTAAATTTTATCTATATTGAATCAGTATATTTCATATCCATTTAACGAAACGCTTCCAAATATTTACTAATTTTAAATAATATATATATATATATATATATATATATATATATATATATATATATATATATATATTGGTGTCCCTTAAATGGGGAAATTTTTTTGTCTTTCTTTCTTTCTTTCTTTTTTTTTTTTTTTTTTTTTTTTTTTTTAATCCGACGCGCATACCTTCTAATTTTTTTCTATTTGACCCTAAAAACTTTTTACCAAAATATAAGCTCTCTTTATAATGTTAACACGTGCCGAACTGACGGGAAAATTCTAATATTTATATTAGGATTTTCCCGACAATTCGGCATGTGTTGACGTTATCCCACAGTGTTGGTATTTTGCTAAAGAGTGTTTAGAGTCAAATAGATGAAAATTAGAGGATATGCGTATCGGATTTAAAACAAATTTCCGCCATATCAAGGGACACCCTAATGTATATATGGCTGAATATCACATAAGTGTGCATTTTGGATTTTTTTAAACTTTTTTTTCAAACTTTGTATTTTAATTTGAATTTTTGAAAATAAGTCCGTAAGTGCATCTTAAATAAATTCTGAGTTTGACAGAGATCGAACATAATTTTTTAAAATTTTATTGAAATTTTTCAATAAAAATTTATAATTTTAATTATCTTATAAAATCAAAATTACCATTTAATTTTTTTTTTTGTGGTTCAGATTCATTAAAAAATACAAGACTTAGGCTTTTCTAAAAAGTTCTTCCCATTTTAAAAAATAAAATAAAATAAAAAACCCAAAAATTTTAAATTTAAAAAAATAAATAAATAAATAAATAAATTTAAATTTATTTTTTTATAAACATAAATTATATCAATGGGAAATATCATAGACTGCATACCTCTTGACTATAAACTGGAAATAATTAGTTTACTTGCAATAAATTTTTAATTATAGCATTTAAAGATGTCAAAAAATGATGTCACTGAAATGACTGGTTTGTCACTGAAATGACAATGTTTGTCACTGAAACGACTGTTTGTCACTGAAATGACAATATTTGTCAAAATGACTATTTTTCACTGAAATAACATTGTTTGTCAATGCAATAGGACCATATAATATTAAAAATGGAACATATTAGAACAATAGAGAAAAGATTGTGAAGGGAAAAGAAAGAGCAATAATGAGAATATCAAGCAATTTTATTGTATTAAAATCCTTATAGTTACAAGTTTAATGATTAACTGAATTAAATTCAGAAAAAGCATTTTGAACATTATTAAAATCTTCATCCTGAAGTTTAAAATATCTATTTGAAGCAGGTTCAGGAGAATTCCTAATTTTGCACAGAATATGTGGCACTTGAATTTCATGGACATCCTCTTTGTCAAGCCAGGCAAATTATTTTTTCTGCATCTTGCCATAAATAACACAAGTAAAATATTTTGAGTAACATTCTCAATGACACCTTAAAGGGGGCAAAAAAAAAAAATAAAATAAAATAAAATAAAATAAATAAATAAATAAAATTAAATAAATAAATAAAAGTTTGCTTTTTTAATTGTATCTTAATATTAATGTCGTATGTAATTTTTTTATATTTACCTGGATACCGGAAAGTACTTTAAATATTTAAATATAAAGCTTATCCTACACCAACAAATCTTTTAATTCAAAATAAAAAATTATTTAAATCCAGGGCTTACAAAATAGTAAATCTCCAACAAATGTCATTTTCGTGACGTCACAAAAATGACCGTCACGAAAATGACAAATCGTCAATAATTCGTTCTGTACTGAAAAACATGCTTTCACTAAGCCGATATCGTCACATTTTCTTCTTCTGGTCGTCATTCTATATTAAAATAAAACTTTGTTCTAAATTTTATAATAATATTTTTTTATTTTTTATGCATCTCGAAAATGACAAGCAATAAAAGTACGCACAGCATGTAAACAATAAAAATAATGTTAACTCTTACCTGTTTTCAATTTTCTTGAGATTTTTTTTCCCCACATATCGTCAATGTTGATTTCTGATCTTAAACTTTAAAAAAAGTGAATGGTGGCACCATCCCTTGATGATATATGAAGTTATTTTCATGTGTCACGAAAATGACGTGAAGACTTGCATACAAGCATTTTAATTACACATGCATGAAAATTAACGTAATTAAAAAGAAAAAAAAATTTCCTTTGAAAACAAATAGTTTTTTTTACAAGAATTAACAATTATTATAATTATCATTTTATTTTTTTTTGTAAAAAACATACTTTGTATGTAAACATTTGGTCTTGGAGACAGTCACGAAAATGACGGTTATAAGGTTTAAAATTTTCTAAAAAATACTAAAATTGCTATAAACTCACATTTTATGATTTGATGCTTTTTTAAAAAGGTACTTCTAAATAATATTAATAAAATTTTACAATTTATTTGCTTAAAATTAATAATAAAGACCTGAAACACTAAAATGCACATTTATGTGATATTCAGCCATATATTGTATGTCCACAACTTTTATTTTCGCAATCGTTAGTCCTAGATGCATACTTCCAATTACAAATTGATTCAAATGAAGATGAAGGGTAGATTTCATATATGGCATATTTTAGCAGGGGGATGTATACATATTAAAATACGAAATTTAATTTTTCATCCTTTTTTTCCCATGAGTTATATTTAGAAAAACGTTACTTCCAGTTTAAGAAGGAAGATAAACCCCGCATCTCTAAGTAAAATAGTCTACGAGCTATTTAAAATGATGACTTACACCACTTTACTTGCAATTGTGACAGTCATTTTTGGACGTCAATGTCCTTATTTTAGGGGTTTATCCATCCATGAGAGGATAAAACTCAAATAGTGATCCATTTGTTTTAAAATAGCAATTAAAAGCATTCAAACACATGAAATGAACAGTTTTATAAGAGCATAATGCTATGCTATTTAATGTTATTTTAGAGAATGAACTGAAACATTTTAGAGAGAAAGATATATTAAAATATATTAAAAAACAGATAAAAGATTGATTTAACATTGCTTACAGCGTTTCACAAGTCTGGATACATTAAAATATCTCGAAAGGAATTCAATTTCTCTGAACACATAAAATTTTTACGTTTTCAAATTATCTATGAAATGTGATATCATCTCATAGATCATTTAACCCCGAGGGCCCCCTAGATGCCCCACGTAACACAAACTCATTTTTTTTCAAATAGAAAATATGCTTCTCCTTCACAGAATCGTGTTGTTCAAAAAAGATATGTTTTAAAACATGTTTGCTTTTTCTATTTTTCAAAGTAGGGGGCTCCGGGACTTTGATTGTTATGCTCGAATAAAATTCGGGAAATCCACAATTATCTTAAAAGGAAAATATTTTTTCTAATGACATGAAATGAAATGACGTATCACAGAGCGGCTCTTACGAGGCCCACGTGACACAAATGAAATTTTTTCAAATGGAGACATATCTTTTTTTTTTGAAAAATCGTATAATGAGAAAAAAATCTGTTTCCCGATATTTAAGCTTCATTAAATGCCTGGAAATTTAAATTATCTAAATTTTAATGCTATTTTTCTGAACACATAATGTTTTTATGCACGATTTTACGCTTTCAAATAATCTATGAGATGAAATATCACAGGTGAGACTGCGTGGCCCCCAGAATGTCCCTTGTAACATAAACTCCATCTTTAAAATGAAATTATTTTTTTCTACGTAATCATGTTGAGCGGAAAGAATCTGCTTTGAAATACGTTTCAGTTTTTATATTTTTGTGTTTGAGGGCTTTAGAGCCTCTATATATTTTTTATATATCTGCAATGTTTTAAAGAGAAAACAATTTCTCAAAATTCACTAATTTAGAAAGTTTCATGATTTTAAATAACCTATTATATGAGTTATCACAGGGTTATTTTACGAGAGTTTCTAGGAACTCCACGGCCGTCCAATCTGTGTTAACTTATTTAATTCATTAGATCAACACGTAAAATATTTCAATTAAATGTGTTCAGTGAAATTGCTTTAAATTTTAGATAATTCGAGCTTTCCAGACTTTTTTTAGAACAAAAAATTCGGGGACCCTTCGCCTTCTAGCTCAAAAAAAAAAAAAAAAAAAAAAAAAAAACATGTTTTAAAAGGAATTTCTTCCATTTAACATGATTCTGTGAACATAAAGTATGACTATTATTTGAAAAAGTTGAATTTGTTCACGTGGGGCCCTAGGTGTGCGGGGAGCTCACTTTTAATACCTCATCCGATAGATTATTTCAATCCAAGAAGCTTTTGAAATTCATGTCATCAGCAAAATTACTTTCATTTTAACCCCTTAACGCGCGGTGTCCTCGCCACGAGGACGCATAATTTAAGATCCAGCTGCAAAAATTCATCCCGGAAATATTTTAGCAAAAATTCACGTTTATAACATATCAGAAAAGGCCAGTTTTTTAAACCTCAAAATTTAAAATTTCTTTTAGTTTAATTTAGTTTATGAATTCCGGTGGCAGTATAATTTAAATGTTTCAAATTGTCTTGCGCCGCAAAGGGTTAAGAGAATTCGGGGTTTTTAGACTTTTATTTGACCATCTCCATTTGTATACAGCTCTTACAATATGCGTTAAAACATTGAACTAGAATTTCTCCGTAAATATTGGTTGTACAAATATTGAGCCTTTTGTGTTTGAAATGTATTTGTATGAACAGGATTTCCCTGAAAATGAATGTAGGGAACTGGGGGCTACATACAAATTTCTGTTTTTTCACTTCAAACTTTTAATATCTTCACATTTCATCTAATTTTGACCATTTTTTAATTCGAAGCATGCATCTAAGATAAACCGTTGCGAAAATAAAAGTCATTCATGTTAAACGTGGACACCCTTATATAAAGAGTTCCTCTTATGAAATAAATATGATGTACGTTTTAAACATGAATTCAAAACACTTTAAAATATTTTAACATATGCACAAAAATAAGAGACAAGAAGAAATAAAACCCATGAGAAGTAATAAGATGGTATCTAATTCGAAAATATTAAATCATATAAAGCCGAAATGCATTGCGCTAAAATATCGGCAAGTTTCGCTTACTGCCATTTCAGAAAGATTTATTCATTGTTTTGTGTAATTACTTTGCAAAATTCTCCTATATTTTTGGCATATTTATGTTTATGGGACATTTATGACTGTGAAACATCGTAACATTTCCTTATGAGTAACGGAGAATAGAAGTTTTATGTGCATAAGGATTTAGAAAGGAAACTGAGTAGTTATTTTAAAGTCATTGTTCAGAGAACTAAACTTTTAAAAATTTAGAAATATTTTTTTTTAATACATTTTATAGCCATTATTTCAAATATACCGTATGATATTTCATCTTGTTTCAATAATAACATTTTTTTAAATAGCAGATGGGGAGTATATAGCGCATATCTTATTCAAATAAAGTATACCTATGAAATGGGGTAAACTTATTCTACTCAATGTCCACAAGTAGTTAATTTATTTAATTTGTTTTTATATCAATTGCTCAGTTGGATATTAACCAATTTAGTTATCAGTAAACTCAAACTGATCAATACCCAAAAGTAATTTTTTCATTTCATTTCTTCCTAGTTAGGAAACTTAATAGAGTTATTTAAAACCTTAGACAAATAATTAAAATAATGCACTGCTTCTATCAAATAATTTTGAAAAGAAAATGCTTATGATTTAAATTTGATTACGGATGCTTTATGAATATTGTTTATTTTAGTAGTTAGCTGCCAAAAGTTAAATTAATAATTTCTTGAACCAGTTCACACAAGCTAAATTCACTGGAGAACGGAATGGCAAAGTGTTGTTTCCAGCGACGAAAGTAGATTTATCTAAGGAAACTCAGATGGCCGTATTCGTGTTCGAAGTCGCACATGGGAGCACCTCCAGTCTTCTAGCATAAACAAGCGTCACACAGCGTCTGCACCTGATCTTCTAGTACACACTGTACACTCCCGTACACAATTAGTATTTGTGCCTCATCCGTTAAACAATACTTCATGCATGAATAACATCATTCAACCTGTAGTTGTGCCAATTTTGACGTTCGTTATTAATGGCGCTTTCAAACAGGATAATGCACGATCACCTACGACACATTTAATACAAATGATTATCAAGGTATGAGAAGATTAACAGGGCCTGCACGTTCACTTGATTTGTCTTCCCAACGATCATGTCTAGGATAAAATGTAACTGCGACTTTTATAGTCTCCACGACCAGCAATGACTATTCCAGATTTACGCATCTAGACTCAGTAAAAGGCTGCAGATTTTTCATTTCTTATCAACTTTCACTTTCAAATATTTCCATTTTAGTTTCTTCAGAAAGACTTTTTCATGTATATTTTAAACTTTTTAAAAATAATTCACCACTGGAATATTTTTTTTGTGTGTGTCATCTAAGTAAGATGTAAATGACACATATTCAGGATTAATATAGTTATTTTGTTCTGGTGATTTTTTTAAACACTTTTTTAAACACATATTTTGTGTAAATTCTTAAATGTTCATATAACTGAAGAATAAAGATCCTACATCTGTTTTATATCTGATTAAAAAAATAATCATCTTTATAAAATTGAAGAGTTAAAGAACTTATGTAATTTCAAGTAAAATTACTTGAAAAATTTGCTGTCTCTATAAAATAAATAAATAAATAAATAAATAATAAATAAATAAATAAATAAATAAATAATATATATATATATATATATATATATATATATATATATATATATATATATATAACAGCAGCAATTAGTTATATATTTTGCGCTGTCATCATATTCGGTTTCTTTGTAGATGTGTTTTAAATATATTATACACATTACACATATTATACATTATAATACATTACATATTATGCATTTATAAAAAAAAAAAAATAACAATGCAATTTTCTCCTGAAATCTTCTGATTAAAATTCACAATAGTAAAAGCAAAACTTCTAGAGGAAAAGTGTTTCAGTCAACAAATTTTTATTTTACATAGATTTAAGATGTGCATAAATGAAAATTATACTTATATATTTAACATTGTCGCACAAATAACATTCACTTGCACCTTTATTTATTTATTTATTTATTTATTTGTACATAATGCGCTTGCACAGATATTTTGTGTAAGCAAGAATTATTCAATAAAATCCAAAATTGCGCTTTTTTACGATGAAGACCTCGTGTCAAACGCTTTTTTCACAAAATCTTATTAATTGTCTTGCTAAATTTTAGGATGTTGGTGGTTTAAGGGGCAATGCCAATTATCTACACGTGGTATCTAAGCCCTCCATGTAAGTCTTTCTAAGAGATTCCAGCCCGTATCCGTGTGAATATCAATGAAAACAAGAACACTACTCGGGATAGAATCTTTAAACTCTCATCTATCAACTTAAAAAGCAGAACCTCTGAGCCACTGAAGAGTACAAACATTTGGGATAATACTTTATTTTAAATCTCTACATATCTTTTGTGCAATGACTTTCTTCCAGCTCCTGCCTTTAATATGTATTATAAATCGCAAATTGTGTAAAAATAAAAAAAATTAAAAACTCCCTGCAAATTTAAACGGAATAAATTTCAATAATAAAAATTTTAAATTTGTTTAGTTCTATATAAAAAAAATAAATAAATAAATAAAATAAGACGATCAGAGAAAAATGCCCTCATGTACCAATAAAATGTTACTCAGGACTCCATTGGCTCCATTAAAGTTACTCCAAAGACATTATAAGATATTAAAAGACCGAATACATGTATATTATATAGTACTTAAACCACTTTTCTAAGTCATGACGTAATTTTTACAGTAAAAAAAAAAAAAAAAAAGAAAGAAAAAAAGAAAAGGAAAAAAGGATACTGCTAAATCACGTTTCAGAAGTAAATAAATAGTTACATTTTTATTTAATATATGTTAAAATCAGTTAATATTTAACATGTCGTATTATTAACCAGTCAAAAGTTTTGTTTAGACGTATTTGAATCTTAACAATTCTGAAATTTCGTACATGACTTTATTTATAAGTTAGGTATATTTAATTAATATTTAAATTTTTCTTATGGTGGCCGAATAAAAACTGAAAATTTATAATTCTTTAAATGGAATCATTTCACTATTTTGATGAATTAACTTTTTGAATTCTTTGTACAGTGTTCTTGATTTACATATAAGACACAAAATCTTGATGTTTTGTATTTTTCTCTGTAAAATATTATATATACATGTTTACGAATTTACACTTTGTGTATGCATGTAAGATATGTTTCATTGAAATACATTGTATACAGTGCAAGTGTTTGTAGTGAATTAACAATTATATGACAGTTTAATAATCTGTTTACTTTGCATTACACTTCTTTTTAACCGACTTCAAAAAAGCAGGAGGAGGTTCTGAATTCAAACCGTATGTTTTTTTTTGTTGTTGTTGTTGTTTTGTTTTGTTAGCTCATAACTCCTGGACGGATGCTCCGATTTTGATACTTTTTGTTTTGTTGTAAAGGTCTTGGTCTGAAATAGGTCACCAATATCTTTACGATCTAAAGAAAATACAGGGTGCCCAAAATAGTAAGTCCCAGCTAAACGGCTGCATCTATAGTTATAAAAGACGTATGTAGGTATAGTAAAGTGGCCATGCGCTACAAGATTAAATCGCTTACAGCACCACCTGGTGGAAAAAAGCTAGAAGTTAGTGTTTCTATCTCGAAAACGATTTAAGATAGATAAAAAAAAAAGTGAATTACAAAGTTGGAGTATCATCGATTTAGTACAAAAAGACAGTTTGTAGACATTGATGCTAAAAATAGAATGCTAAACACGTGCATTTGCTTGTTCGCAATTTCTTGCACTGTGCACACTTGAACTACATTGCACACATTGTACCGTAGCTGGTGACACGTATGCTGTATAATTCAAAATACGGTTACTGTAAGCGGTCATATCGTTTAGCGCATTGCTGAACGGCTGCAGCTATAGTCATAAAAGTAGTATGTAGGTATAATAAAGTGGTCATGTACAACGTGATTCAACCACCTACAGCGCCATCCGGTCGAAAACAGTGAAGTTAGCGTTCCTATCTCGAAAACGGTTCAAGATAGGGAAAAAAAGTGAATTACAAAGTTACAGGATATCATCGATTAAGAACGAGAGTCGATTAAGATAGTTTGTGGACATTAATGCTAAAAGTAGAACTATTTAAACGATCATTTGTTTGTCCGTAAATTCCTATTTTCTGCACACTTCAATGCATTCCATACGTTGTAGCGTAGCGTTTATGCTACGTAAAATTCAGTGTATGGTTATTGTAAGCAGTCACGTCGATTAACATATAGACGTTTTAAACAGACTTCATAAAGGAGGAGGTTGTCACTTGAAATCATGTTTTTTGATGTTGTAGTTGAGGTTTGTTAGCTTATAACTACGTAAAAAATGCTTTAATACTTTTTTTTGTTGTGACAAAGATCTTGACCTGAAATAAATCTGATTATGATTTCATTAATATCTAAACAAATTACAGGGTCTTCACAAAAGTCCGTTCTCACTCTAACGGCTGAACGGCTGCCTCTACACTCGTAAAAGTAATTTGCAAGTATTTTAAAGTGGCCATGCGCTACAAGATATGACCGCTTACAGCGCCACCTAGTGGGAAGATACCGGAGTTAGCGTTTCTATTTCAAAACAGTATAAGGTATGAGAGAAAAGGTAAATTACAAAGTTGTACAGTATCTTTGATTTAGTAGCGAAAAGACACCCTGTAGACATAAATGTTTAAAATATTATGTTTAAATGTGCACTTATTTGCTCGCAGTTTTCTACACTGTAAACAAATCAAAAAGTCTTTATTTCGATGTTGAAACTTCTGTCCATCAACTGCAAACGTATATTTTGGTGTTTGTTTGAACATTACGTTGCACGCATTCCAGCGTAGCGGGTGACACATATTCACTGTAAAGTTCAATACATGTCTAACCGAATCTTTGGTTAAGAATACAGCGTATCAGTTCTTTACCTTACTAAAGCCTTTTTAATTTAATGCGTGGGGATTCAATAGATAAATTTTTCTCATATCCGATAAAGGCGAGAAAAGTGACATAACTTAAAAATAAAGTATTTAAGAAAAATCAACTTAAAGATGAAGCATTGACTAGAATAAAACTGACACAACTGTCTCTCGAATGGATAATTTTTAAGATGGAGATCTAACGTTGTTTGTTCATATTGCGGGCATTTCATACATTTTTCAGTGACATAAACTCGAAATTACCATTTTTTGAGTTGTGCACATTTCTTGTGCGTTGTGATTTGTCAAACCGTCGTTGAACGTCTACTGATATTCTGCTACTTGAATAAATTTTCACTGAAAAGAAAAAAATAAAATCTTTTTGTAAAAAAAAAAAAAATAGAACTGACTCCAAAAAGCAACTACTATTCAAACAACTAAAAAAAAAAAAAAAAAAAAATCGCAGAAAATGGAACTGTAAATTGCGCCTAAAAGTATAAAATAATTTCCTTCGCCAAAAAAACCTAAATACTATAATTAAATATAACTTTTGAAGTCGGCGCAAAATTAAATAAAAATTGATACCTTTATTCAATACAAAAATCAAATTCTATTCAAAATATACATCTCACTTTAGCATCCGCAAAACACAGCCGATAATTATTTTGTTTTATATAAACAAATAAGATTTCGTAAACTGCAAATTTGGCGGAGCTGCTAGTATCTGGCATCGTTGGTGAAAAAAAATCGCCAAATTATATCAGTAAACATATTTAATTCCTTTGAGAAATCATGGTTATTTTAATAAGGTATATTAAGATTACAATCAAGAATAGGAAACAACACTTCGTACAATATGTATTATAAAAATATGCATCTCGCGTGTATATTTTTTCATTACGTTGTGATCGTCAAATCCAAACACCGGCAATGATGATAGTTATCAAAGTTATATAAAGTTTACAAAGAAAACTTTAGTAACTTCGTAGAAACATAATTACCGAATTGCAAAAATGTTTACTTTCCTATGTAGATGTTACTAATGGACCAATTGTACACAGTGATAGAATAATAAAGGAAACATGAAAATGGATCATTCGAGACAACAGTATTTGTAGCTACCGGTCTAAAAACAAACCTTTAAAAATGAATTAAATTTTATTTAATTTTGCGCCGACTTCAAAAGTTATGTTTAATTGTAGTATTTAGGTTTTTTTGGCGAAGGAAATTATTTTATACTTTTAGGCGCAATTTACAGTTCCATTTTCTGCCAATTTTCCTTTATTTTTAGTTGTTTGAATTTGAATAGAAGCTGCTTTTTGGAGTAGGTTCTATTTTTTTTTACAAAAAGATTTTATTATTACATATATACACTGAAGAAGAAAAAAAGCCGCACTTGGATATTTTCCTTTTCACTTTCTACAACCGCAAATTTTAGCGTTTAAAAAGCAAATTGTCGAACAGATTTTATTGCGTCGTTCTCCACGTACACTTCAGCATTGTTAAAAACAAAATGCAATTAATAGGAAAACTGTAATTTTAGAAAGAATTTAAAAAATGATAAGAATAATGTAGTTAACGATGCCACAAAATTATTAATTTTAGAATGAAAATAAAAAATATTTGACTACTTGAGATGGCACTATAATTAAATGTTAACGAAATAATGTTGAGGTGCCTTTTAGCAAGATATAAAATTTTTTGGCTGTTTAAATTTTAAATTCGGCTTTATGCGGCCACGTTGCTTACCTAAACGAGATGACCGCAAGATAGAAAGCAAATGTTTAAAAAATCGATATGTATCATGTTCAGAACTTGGAAAAGATTAAAAAAAAAGTGTATTGCAAAATACTTTCTCTAAAAATAGTGCAGAAACAAATAAACAAAGCAGGTTAATATGGCTGTTTAAATTTTAAATTTGGCTTTATGCGGCCTCGTTGCTCATCCAAACGAGATGACCGCAAGATAAAAAGCAAATGTTTAAAAAATCGTTATGTATCATGTTCAGAACTTAGAGAAGATTAAAAAAAAAGTGTATTGCAAAATACTTTCTCTCAAAATAGCGCAGAAACAAATAAATAAAGCAGGTTAATAACCAGAAGATCTGCAAAAAATCTATTATTAAGGACAAGAAAGAAAAAAAAAGAAGTCAGTTGAATTAAAAATAATAATAATAATAATAGCAGTTAATTATTGGGCTGAACTTGATTTCTCGGATAAGTCAAGTTTAATTTATTTCGAACTTATAAAAAGCTAGTAGAACAACAAAAATGTAGCCAACTTAATGAAAATTGCACTATTAAAACAGAGATAGTCTCCATATATTATGGTACACTGTAAAAAAAAAAAAAAAAAAAATTAAATTACGGTATTTGACCGTTTAATTTTAGGGGAAATGACCGTTTTGCTAGCGAAATGGTCATAATACGTAAATTAATGTTTTGAAAATAAAATTTCGGGATTGACCTTATAATTTTTCGGGAAATGACCGTTTTGTTTGCTAAACGGTCTTAGCCCGTAAATTGATATTATGAAAGTATAATTGTGGAACACTGGTTTTTTTTTTCTTTTACGGGCAAAAGCCATTAACTTAGAAAATAGCTCAAATATACCATCAAACTGTATTTTTATGGTTAAATCTTTTCGAATGTAAAGTGTTAGCTTTTCAGTGACGTCATAAGTAACACTTCACTTTTGTGTAGAGAAGATTTTAATAATCAATTAAAAATAAAATTTAAAACATCTCTGATCATACAGATACCCCACTGCCCACTGGTATTTCTGAACCCAAGTAAAAAAGCGGGAGATTGTTGCTAAGATAAGACTCTCCTCTCAAGAACACGTACATGAAATTCAGAAGAAGCATCAACAAAATAATAAAAAGTAAATGGACACAACTCTAAGGGATTGGTCTCTGACTGACCGAAAAAATTAAAAAGAAAAACCCCCTACCACCCCGATGTATGGGTAAGATAGAAGAAGTTAGAGAGACAGAGAGCGAAGATTAGCGTGGGTGGTTTGTTCACGAAAGGAAAAATGAAGAAAAAAAAATTTCCCTGAATGCTATAAAAGAGCATATTTTTGAACCAATATAATGTAGAGGCCTGCACGATAATTCTAAAAATCAAGATAATTAGTTGATAGATAAAGAAATAATAATAATTTACAATTACATCACTGTGATATGGAACCTCATATTGAAGGATCTTCTTTGATGGAAGCGTGGATATTTTTTAACGATGGCAAACTATACCGGAGATGAATATTTATCGCCGATATGATTCCAACGATATATTGATATGGGTGAACTATGAATATTTATCTCTTATGTGATACAACCTATATATTTACTATACGTGAAATATGGATTTTAAATGAACAATTATTAATAGACTGATTACATTTTAAATTGAGGACAATAAATTTGACTAAAGTCATCATTTTGAATATATGAACTCATATGACTGGAAATTCATCGTCAGTGGGGTAAGTGATTGCCTTAAATATAACATATAATTGATCAGAGAGAGATCCTAGATATATATGTTTAGATATAAAAAAAGATATTTGTTTTTATTGATATATCCACTAATTGCAATTTATATATATTGGTAAAACCACCAGGGTAATCAAATATGAAATAGTAGTCAAGAAAAATCTTTAAAGATTAACACATTCGCTGCCACTGACGCTCTGGTGCGTGAGCATGTTGCGCCGCTCTGGGACGACGATCGAATATGATAAGTTATATGCGTTATTTTTAGAGCGGCTCTGGAGGTTGAACGAAGAGGTTTTTGAGGCATATTAGTGAAGCATTATATTTATATTTTACGTGCTTTGTTTTTAAATTTTGTGTTTAAATTTTTTTATATCCGTTTTTAGAAATGGCGGACATTACAAGTATTGCTGGACGTTCACAGCCTAAGAAAAGGAAAGTAAATAAAAAATTGACTGAAGCCGAAATATTAGAATTACTAGAAGAGTGGTCTTTCTCATTATGACAGCACAAGCGATGAAGATTACGGTTGGGATTCTATGAGCGAATCGGAAGGACAGAGTGATGTTGCGGTGGACACCGTAGAAATGTCGGATTATGACACAGAAGACGTAACTCAACAATTTCCGGCAATCGGAAAGAACAATCTTCTTGACTGGAAAACGGATTCAAGTTGTATAAGTCATACATTTACAAAAACTGAGTCCTTGCTAATACAACCAACTGAAAGTACTCCTGTCGGATATTTTCGCCTTTTCCTCACCGAAGGATTTCTTGAAAAAATAGTCGAAGAAGCAAATCGTTACGCATTGGAAATACAACGTAACAATAAATCGAAAGAAAAGTCACGAATAACTTCTTGGAAAAATTTAAAAGTGGATGAATTTTTAGTTTTCCTGGGAGCATTCTTGTAAATGGGGAACGTAAAAATAAAAAGACTTCAGGATTATTAGAAGAAGGACCCATTATTCCACAATGCAGGCATTGCAAATAGCATTAGTCGAAATCGGTTTTTATTAATTTTACGTGCATTCCATTTTGAAAAAAATAGTGCAGCTGGAGAACCTGAACCTACGGACAGGTTATACAAAATACGCCCTGTAATTGATTTTTTTAACGAAAGAATGTGCGAGATATATTATCCTAATAGAGAACTTTCATTGAATCTATGGTCCTGTGGCGAGGTAGATTATTGCTTCGCCAATACATAAAGTATAAAAAGCATAAGTACGGTATAAAACTGTATACTTTGAGTACATTAAGGGGAATAGTGCAAAAAATTGCCGTTTATACTGGTTTATTAGACGACTATGGAGGACAAAACCATACACAAAAATTGTTTTGCATTTACTGAATGAAAAATTAAATGTCGGTCACCATGTTTTCATGGACAATTATTATAATAGCTTTGACTTGGCCAAGTTACTGTTAGATAAAACGACACACTGCACAGGTACATTTAGAGCCACTCGCAAAAACGCTCCAAAAAATGTTCAAACTACTAAATTGCGAAAAGGCGATACCGTTGAAAAGTATTGCCAGGGAGTAATGATCGGAAAATGGAAAGATAAACGTGAAGTGTATTACATTTCTAAGGAGTACAAAAATGAAATGGTTGAGATTTTAAATAAAAGAAAAGAAATAAAGCAGAAGCCTTTGCCAATCATCAATTATAATACGTTTATGTGAGGTGTAGATTAGGAAAGATCAAATGCTGTTGTATTATCTCTCGGAGAAAAAAACACTACGCTGGAATAAAAAATTGTTCTTTCATATTATTGAAGTAATTTTAACAAATTCACATGCTCTTTATATTTGAACAGGGAGCAGCCCCCGCTCACCGCTCGAAGAGCGGTGTTGAGCGCTTCTAGGAAAATCCACGTGAGCTGCTCCGACATTTATTGGGAAAAGGAAAACTTCCACCATGGAGCGGCACATCTCACGATTTAGTGCCATAGGCATGTATTTACCGTCGCCACTGAGTTCAATAGTGACCACGGGAAAGACACATCTACCCGCAGGGGAAAAATGCATCTTAGGCAGGCAGGCGAACCTGACTGCCACTATCTAGCGATTCCGCATCCCGGGCGACAGGCCCGGGGATCAAAGTGGAAGAGTTCCCTAATTTATTTAGAAATCAAATTTTTTACAAATTTTGGGTCAAACACATATTAAAACCAAAACACTAAAAAGTAAAAAAAAAAAAAAAAAAAAAAAAAAAAAAAAGGCAAGCCAGCTGCCAGTGAACGATGCTAAATCTTATATTTGATGGTGGAAAAGTTTTGAATTAGAATGTTGTAGATATCTTTTAATTTATTGTAGTTGTTTGTGTTTAAAAGAACTGTTTGCATGTTTTTACGAATTGTGTGGTTTCTGTTGAATCTGAAATTAATTGGGATTAAATTGCATTTTTCAAAGAGATAATGAAAAGGGGATCCTATTTTACTGTTGTTACATTTGCATTTATCTGATGTTAATACTTTAATTTTGTGTAGAAATGTAGGGAAGCTGCCATGGCCTGAGATAAAATATGTAACTATTTTATTTGGACTGATAAAACTTTTGCTTACGTTATTAAGGACTGAAAACGTATCCCTACCCTTATCGCTGTGCCCCCATTCTCTTTGCCAATCTGTGATAATTTTATTATTAATGGATGATTTTACTAGTGAAGCTGGAAGAGGAAGAGAGATCTGTTCATCGAAGATGTTTTGTGAAATAACCTGTTTTGCAAGTGAATCTGCCATTTCGTTGCCTGCCGTTCCCACATGCGCCTTTGTCCAAGTTAGGATTATTTGCTCTTTGTATTGATCTATGCTTTCATATAGTTTTCTAATAAGTTCGTATTTTGGATATGGTTGATTTAGGATTTTAATTGTTGATTGATTATCTGTGAATATTATTGGGTTTAAATTTTTGTAGGATGAATTTATGAGCCATTTAATTGCCTGTATTACTGCCAAGAGCTCAGCCTGAAAAATTGAATTTAGGTGGTGAAGTTTAATTTGATATGTGTGAATAATATTGTTTTTGTAGTAGACTACAAAAGCGCATGAGGTCCCGCCAGGCATTTTTGATCCGTCTGTATAAATTTGTAGCTCTGAAGATGGTGGGTTCTCTATTATTTTAATTTTGTTATGTTTATAGTAGTTCGGAAAAGTGAAGGTAGGGATGGGAAGCATTAAATTTTCTTTTGAAATATTTGTATTTTGTATTTGTATAGATGAGGTTCCATGGAGAATGTTATATTGTCTGAATTTGTTTGCTATGTAGATCGTGATCGGAGGGACACCATCCAGGACACAAAGGGCGGCACTTGAAATGCTTTTGAAGGGTTTGATAACGCTCAAGAGAGCGAGACGTTGTGCAGACTTGAGGTTTCGTACCCAGTGGCAATTTAGGTCCTCCCACCAAATCTCGAAGCCATACTCAATCTGTTTTTGAAAAACTGTTAGATACCAGATTTTTAAGATGTCTGATTGAAGACCCCTATCTCTATTTCTTAGATATGATAGGCCACTAGTGCTGTTTAAAATTTTTTCTCTTATAGCTTGTAGATGAGGGATCCAGGAAAATGATTTGTCAATTGTTAGGCCTAAGTATTGAAGAGTATTTTTAACAGGAATGCTTTTATTGTTCAATTTAAAAATTGGTGTTCTAGAAACGAAAACCCCAGTGCCAAAAACTATTGAGGTCGTTTTGTTCGTTGAGAGTTTAAGTTTTAAATTATTGCAAATGTTATTAAAGATGTTGATTAAATCGTTCGTTTTATTTTCTAGTTTGGCCCTGGTGTCTTCTCCAACCAAAATTATAAAATCATCTGCGTTGGCTATTATGTTATTATCATGAAGTTTGAATTGTTTGAGGATCCGGTCTGCGACGAAAAGCCACATCATCGGTCCAAGGCAAGACCCTTGAGGGCACCCCCTCCCGACATCCCGCCATTGGATCGACCCCGCGATCTTCACTCCACAGACCCTATCTCTGATGAAGTCTAAAAGGATTAATTTTAAGTAGTTTTGAATGGGTAAGGCCCCAATGATTTCAGTGAGAAGCCCCCAATCCAGGGAGTCGAAAGCCCCTTGAATGTCGAAAGAGACTGCACAACAATATTTGAATTTCTCCTGAATTTCTGATTTTAGTTGTTTGAATTTTTTGATCGCTGAGATGGTGCCCCTTCCTTCTCGAAAACCATGTTGTGATTCGTCAAAAAATTTTGAGTTCTCCAGAGCTGTCATAATTCTATTTTTTATGATTTTTTCTATTAGTTTGCCTAATGTGGGCAGAAGAGTGATAGGCCTATAGGAGTTGGGATTTGTGTGATCTTTGTTTTTCTTTGAAAAGAAGATGACTAGACCTCTCTTCAGGATCGTTGGAAAGGACCCTAGTGAGAAACATTTATTGAAGAAAGTTATAAAGAGAGACGGGTAATTTTTGACAAGATTTTTTAGTAATTTTGAATCTATTAAATCAACCCCAGGGGCCTTGTTTGGTGGTAGTGAGTTAGTGCAGTAGTGTAATTCTTTTAGGTGAATTTTTTCATCGTTATTAAAGTCATTAGTTAAAATTTGTGTGCTGTGAAGTGTTCTTTGTAATGACGGGTAGTGAGATTCTATGAGTGTGTTAATAACTTCTATGTAAGTATCTGCAATATTGGATGTTGAGAGTTGTGTGTATACTAAATCAGTATGTTTGAGATTTTTTCCCCTGATAATTTTAAATATTTTCCCAAATGTTTCTTTGTGTTTTTGACAGAATGTAACCCAGGAATCCTTTTTCGCCTTTAACAAGTTCTTCCTGTACCTCGCTCTTTCTCTTTTGTAAATTAATTTGTATTGCTCGTTATCAGGGTTTTTCTTTGATCTTTTGTATAGGGCGTTAACTTTGTTTCTCTGAATTTTGAGGGATGATGTGAACCAGGTAACATTAACTTTGTATTCTAATTTTCTTTTTCGCAATGTGGCATTCATTGTTGAGGTTATTATGTGTATTAATTCATTAGTCCATTCGTTTAATTTCTCATAATCATGTGCGCGCCTAAGGGAATCCAGTAGTGTTACTTGATGTGTTTTAAAGTTGTTATTAAAGTTTTTGAAATTCGTGTATTTGGTGTTGTATCTGAAGTCATATTTTTTCTCTGGTTTTAAGTTTAATTTGAATCTAATGTAAACATGGTCGCTTTGTGAATCATTATCATGATCTGCAAACCATGTGTCGACGAAAGGGAGGATCCCTGGGCCACAGAGTGTCAAGTCAGGATTACCGTAAGAATTGTGTATGTTAAATGTGTATTCGTTTGATGGATCATTGATGATTGTTAAATTGCATGTTGCTAGGAGGTTTTGAATAACAAGGCCCCTGGCGTCATTTCTAGTGTAATGCATAGATCTTAAGTGAGCATTGAAGTCCCCCCCAATTAAAAATTTATCCAGAGTGTTGAATTTAGCTGTCCATTCTTGAAGATCATTTTCCAGCTCCTCGTGAGATCTCGGTGGGGAGTATTGTGATCCTAAAGTTAAATTTCCTTGATTTGTTGTTAAATTGATGAACACTGAGTTTTGGAATTTCTCTATTAATATACTGTAAAATAGCGGATTTACTACAACTATTGCTGCATTAAGATTTTTAGAGAGGAAGGAGGCCCAGCCTTGTGGGAGATGGGTAATTTTTTGATATTTTATATTAGGGTCTTGCATTAAGATAATGTCGATTTTATTTGTGTCTACATATTTTATCAGATTTTCTATGGCAGCCTCACTCTTATTTAAATTAATTTGCAGGAAGTTAATGGAATTTGTATTATTGTTATCATTAGCATCATTTGAAAGCTGCTGACTTACCTTTTGTGATTGAGTTGGTTGTGAATCAATATGTATAGTCCCTGCCATGATAGTTCGAGTTCATGAAATAGTCCTGAAATTGTTGGTTGAATGGGAGTGGGAAATGCTGATAAAAGTATGGTGGTAGCAAAGGTGGTGGAGTTAGATTGTTGCTGAAATCTGTGTTGGCTGTCCTGCTGACGGATGTTTTGGGCTGATGAGAGTGTGTAGATGTCGTGACTGATGCTTGCGGGCGAGAGATGTAGCTTGATGTTGGTGGCGGGTGAATAGATTGGGCAAGTGGTGATGATGATCCTCTTGTGTTGTTGTAATAGGAGCTTAAGAGTTGGTCTTTCTTTTTCTTGTAGATGGGGCAGGTAGCAGCGAATGCGTAATGTCTATCTTCGTTAATGCTGTGCCTTCTGCAGTTTATACAGGCACTGCGATCTGATGTGCAATTGTCTGTGTGATGAGGTCCTGCACACTTTGCGCATGCCTCAACGTGTGATGAGCAGTTTGACTTTGTATGATTGAATGCTTGGCAGCGTGTGCAGCGTGCGATGTTGATATATTGCCGTACTGCAATTTTGGTATACAGGATGGTGAGCGATCTTTTTGCAATGAGAAAATTGACGAGGGCTTTGTCTCCCTCCAGGAGCCAGTGTTGAGTGTCTTTTGATCTGCTATTAATTGGTTTGAGAATGTTGAGGTCATTGCTGTTTATATCAAGTTCTGTTAACAGTTCTTTCATAAGGTCTTCCTCACTTATGTCTGTGGGCACATTCATAAGCAGTAGTTTTTCCCTTTTGGGGTCTGGATTTATCAGTTCTACTTTTGTGCCGTAGATCTCGGAGTTTCTGAGAAGCTTGACGAAGTTTTCCATGTTTGCTTGATTGTTAAAGTTATAAATTAGGTTATTGTTCTTCGTTTCCTTGATATTTTTTATTTGTGTGTGAAATTCATTGGATTGCGCTGTTTTGCGTAATGCTTTTGAAATATCTGTTTTGTTGGTACCATCGAGGGGATGAACTATTACTCTTAAGTTTTCTCGCTGGTCTCTTGCAGGAAGTGGTGGGAAGTTGGTTTCGTAGGATGATGATTGATTTCTTGCTGGTTGGAGATGTTGACCTTCCAATACAAGTGATGAGGTTGCGTTTGATTCTATAATGTTGGAAATTGAGGATTTCAGGATTTGTTCCGTTACTTGGATTAGCTGTTGTTGTGTAGAAATTATGAAGGGATCTTGTTTGTTAGATAAAGGGATTGATGGTGGATCTGCCAAAAGTTCTAATGAGGCTGTAAGAGATCTGATAATTTTGTCCAACAAGGAAAGGTGGTTGTTGACTGGTGTTACTTTGACATGTTTGAGAGATTCTGTTTTATAAGTCTCAAGATCTGTCTTCCCTTCTACAAGGTTTTTTATATTGTTCGAAAGGGATTCTTTTATGGATTGCAAGAGTTCCTCTGCAGTGGGGGACGTGGCAGTCGATGCCGAGTCACCCATCGAGGGTGTCATGGCTTTAAATGATTATGATGTACCTCTTGGGAGAAAGCCTGGAAGGTGTCCCAGGAAAAGCACAAGTATAGAAAAGAGAGCACAGTAATAAAATACAAAAATTAAGAATAACGTTCAGAAAAGTGGATGGGGTTTTCCCAGTCACACCATGTCTCAGAAAAAAAAAATTAAGTTTATAATAATTAAAAATAATTAAAATGCTATTTATTTGTTTATTAGTTAAAGAAAAATTTAATTTTGATTTTTATTAGTTTCTTGTGTGTTCTTTAGATTATGTGCAAGTGAAAAGAGAGAAGAGGGAGGGGAAAAAAAAAAAAAAAAAGAAGGGGGGGTGTCTGAGCTCAGGAAGTGAATTTTAAGTTTAAGATTGTGAAGTTAATTGTTAAGGTAGGGTTTTGGTGTCGATGCTAGTTGTGAGTAAGGAGTTAATGAGCAGGGGGGTGTTGATGAATTAGACGAGTGAATGGACTATTGAAAAGAGACCTAGGAGAGAAAGTGGTTGTCTGCGAGCGAGAAGGTGATTATTGTTTTAGTGATGTAATTAAACAGAAAATTAAAAACTAGATTAAATTAAAGTTAAATAAATTAAATTTGAATTTCGCCTTGAGTAAATTTCTTAAGTTAGTACTAAAACCTCAAACCCACTGTTAGTAAATGGATGTACCTTCCAACAGCAAAGTGTGACTGGTATTGAAGTTTTACGTTTGGTTATTTTAGTTGTTAAGTCTTTGAACGTTGTGTTAATTGTTGAATTGTGCGTTGAGTTAATTTACAGCTGCGAGCGAAAAGGTGTTTGTTTACTTTGGTGTTCTAAAAACAAAAAAAAAAAAAACCCTTAAGATTTGCCTAGAGTATTTACTTAAAATGAAATCTTAACCTATGATAAGTTAACCTTAAGGAGAGAGTGTGCCTAAAGTTGTGATGAGTAAGTAGATGTTCCTTAAAACAACTAAATGTGAGTGTTATAGAGGCTAAACGTATCGTTATTTTAGCTGGAACAGTTTTGGAGGGTAGGATTAATAGTTTAATTGTGCGCTACCTTGACTTTCAACTGCGAGTAAGAGGGTGTTTGTTGACTATAACAGTTTTGATTTCGATCAAATTTAAAATTCTAAACTTAAATCTTTTCCTAAAACCTTTGATAGGTTTATCTAGAAAGGAAAAGCGTGCCGAAAGTTGCAGTGAGTAGGTAGATGTTTCTTACAACGACTAAATCTGGGTGTTCTAGAGGCTTTACGTTGTTATTTTAGCTGGAAAAGTTTTGGAGCGTACTGTTATTAGTTTAATTGTGCGCTACTTTGAATTTCAACTGCGAGTAAAAAGGTGTTTGTTTGATTTCGTGTTGTCTATAGCAATTTTGATTACAGCCAAGTTTAATTTTCTAATCTTAAAACTTCATCCTAAAACTTTTGATGTATTTTAGGAAAGGAAAAGAAAGGAATAAGCGCGTGCCGAGAGTTTCAATGAGTAGGTAGAAGTTCCTTATAATGGCTAAGCATGAGTGTTCTAGAGGCTTTTCATTGTTATTTTAGTTGGAAAAGTTTTGGAGTATAGGGAATTTAGTTTAATTGTTCGCTATATTGATTTTAAACTGCGAGAAAGATGGTGTTCGTTTAATTTGGTGATGTCTATAACAATTTTGATTTCCAAACTTAAATCTTAATCCTAAGACCTTTGATAATTTTACATAGAATCACTGAGCTAGAATGAATGTATGGAAAGCGTGCCGAAAGTTACGGAGAGTATGTAGATGTTCCTTACAACGACTAAGTGTGAGAGGCTTTACGTTTGATTAGTTTTGCTGAACACGTTTTGGAACGTTAGGTTAAGGTTGAATTTTACAGTAAATTAATTTACCACTGTGAGTAAGATGGTGTTTATTTGTTTTGGTGATGTGAAAGATAATTTTGAGTTCCGCCAAGTTTATTTTTCTTAACTTAATACTTAATCCTAAAACCCTTTAAAAGTTAACCTAGATAGGAAATGCGAGGCGAAAGTTGCGGTGAATAAGTAGATGCCTTACAATAACTAAGCGTGAGTGTTATAGAGGCATTACGATGTTATTTTAGCTGGAAAAGTTTTGGAGCGAAGGGTTTTTTGTTTAATTGCGCTCTACCTTGATTTTTAACTGCGAGTAAGATAGTGTTTGTTTGTTTTGGTGCTGTCTATAATAATTTTGAATTCAACCAACTTTAATTTCAAAACTTAATTCTTAATCCTAAGACATTTGATAAGTTTACCTAGGAACACAGAGCTTAAATGTATGTAGGGAAAGCGTGCCGAAAGCTGTAGAGAGTATGACAACGACTATGTGTGAGTGTTGTTGAGGTTTTACATTTGGTTAGTTTTGCTGAAAAAGTTTTGAAACGTTAAGTAAAGTTGAATTACACAATAAATCAATTTACCTCTGTGAGTAAGATGGTGTTTATTTGTTTTGGTGATGTCAAAGATCATTTTGATTCCCGCTAAGTTTAAATTTCTAAACTTAAACCTAAAACATTTAATAAGTTTACGTAGATAGAAAAAGCAAGCTGAAAATTGCGGTGAGTAAGTAGATATTCCTTGTAACGATTAAGCGTGAGCGTTATAGAGGCTTTACGTTGTTATTTTAGCTGGAAAAGTTCTGGAGCTTAAGGTTTTTAGTTTAAATGTGCGCTACCTTGATTTTCAACTGCGAGTAAGATGGTGTTTGTTTGATTTGGTGGTGTCTATAACTATTGATTATCGCCTAAACTTAAATCTTGAATCTAAGACTTTTCATAGATTTTTGGAAAGGAAGAGAAAGGAAAAACGTGCAGTAGGTAGGCAGAAGTTCCTTATAACATCTAAGCGTAAGTGTTCTAGAGGCTTTACGTTGTTATTTTAGTTGGAAAACTTTTGGAGTATAGGGAAATTAGTTTAATTGTTCGGTAAATTGATTTTAAACTGTGAGAAAGATGGTGTTCGTTTAATTTGGTGATATCTATAACGGTTTTGATTTCAAAACTTAAATCTTAATCCTAAGACCTAAGATAATTTTACCTAGAAGCACTAAGCTAGAATGAATGTAGAGAAAGCGTGCCGAAAGCTGCGGAGAAATGTACATGTTCCTTACAAAGACTAAGTGTGAGTGTTATAAAGGCTTTACGTTTGATTAGTTTTGCTGAAAAAGTTTTGGAGCGTTAGGTTTAGGTTGTATTTTGCAGTAAATTAATTTACCACTTTGAGTAAGATGGTGCTCATTTATTTTCGTGATGTGAAAGATAATTTTCATTTCCGCCAAGTTTAGTTTGCTAAACTTAATACATAAACCTAAAACCCTTGATAAGTTAACCTAGATGAGAAAAGCGGGGCGAGGTGAGTAAGTAGATATGCCTTACAATGTCTAAGCGTGAGTGTTATAGAGGCTTTACTTTGTTATTTTAGATGGAAAAGATTTGGAGCGTAGGGTTTTTAGTTTTATTGCACGCTACCTACCTTGATTTTTAACTGCGAGTAAGATAGAGTTTGTTTGTTTTGGTGCTGTCTATAATAATTTTGATTTCTGCTAAGTTTAATTTTCTAAACTTAAATCTTAAACCTAAGACCCTTGAAAAGTTTTCCTAGAAACACTGAGCTAGAATGAATGTAGGAAGAGCGTGCCGGAAGTTGCGGTGAGTAGGTAGAAGTTCCCTACATCAACCAAGCGTAAGTGTTCTAGAGGCTTTGCATTGTTGTTTTAGCTGGAAAAGTTTTGGAGCGTATTGTTATTAATTTAATTGTGCGCTACTTTGATTTTCGACTACGAGTAAGAAGGTGTTTGTTTGATTTCGTGATGTCTATAACAATTTTGATTACCGCCAAGTTTAATTTTCTAATCTTAAAACTTTTGATGTATTTTAGGAAAGGAAAAGAAAGGAATAAGCGCGGTCCGAGAGTTTCAATGAGTAGGTAGAGGTTCCTTATAACGACTAAGCATGAGTGTTCTAGAGGCTTTACATTGTTATTTTAGTTGCAAAAGTTTTGGAGTATAGGGAATTTAGTTTAATTGTTCGCTATATTGATTTTAAACTGCGAGAAAGATGGTGTTCGTTTAATTTGGTGATGTCTATGACAATTTTGATTTCCAAACTTAAATCTTAATCCTAAGACCTTTGATAATTTTACATAGAATCACTGAGCTAGAATGAATGTATGGAAAGCGTGCCGAAAGCTGCGGAGAGTATGTAGATGTTCCTTACAACGACTAAGTGTGAGTGTTATAGAGGTTTTACGTTTGGTTAGTTTTGCTAAAAAAGTTTTAAAACGTTAGGTAAAGTTGAATTATGCATTAAATCAGTTTATAATTATATTGAGTAAGATGGTGTTTATTTGTTTTGGTGATGTCAAAGATCATTTTGATTCCCGCTAAGTTTAAATTTCTAAACTTAAACCTAAAACATTCAATAAGTTTACGTAGATAGGAAAAGCAAGCCGAAATTTGCGGTGAGTAAGTAGATATTCCTTGCAACGATTAAGCGTAAGTGTTCTAGAGGCTTTACGTTGTTATTTAGCTGGAAAAGTTTTAGAGCGTACTGTTATTAGTTTAATTGTTCGCTACCTTGAATTTCAATTGCGAAAGGATGGTGTTTGTTTGATTTGATGATGTCTATAACAATTTTGAATTCTGCGAAGTTTAAATTTCTAGACCTAAATCCTATTCCCAAAACCCTTGAAAAGTTTATGTAGAAAGGGAATGCATGCCGATAGCCGCGGTGAGCGCTGAGATGATTAAATTCTGCGAGCACGTATATGTTTCGCCTTTATGGTGACATTAAGCGATTTTTTATGTATTTTATTTGTTTCGCCAGGATGAAGTTTGTACTTAATTATTATGTTTAGAACCTACTTTTGCTTAGCTTTTAAGAGTAAAAGTGTCTTTTGTAAGTGTGTTGATGTTCACAACAGCAACCATGTGTGTGTAAGAAAGGATTTACCTTTGATTTTATTCAGTTAAAGAGTTGGAGCGTTGGTTGAGGGTTTATGTGTGCGCAGAGTTGATTAGTGTCTGTGAGTTAAAAGATGTATGTTCATTAGCAAGTATGGAAATCTCCAATATGAGAATGTACATTTTTCTTTGACAAAGTACTAACTTAACATTTTACTATGGGGAGTAAAAGTGCCCATTGTTGCGGTGAGTACGTAAATGCTCCCAACACAAACAACATTTGTCTAAGTAGTTAGTTGCAGTTAGTGGTAATAAATTATTATCTTTGGATGGTTGTCTCTAATTACTGAGAATAATTATTATTATTTTTATTTTTTATTTTATTTTATTTTTTATTTTTTTTAAGTTTGATTAATTTATCGTGAGTAAGTTGATGTTTTTTTTTTTTTTTTTTTTTTTTTTTTTAAACTCTGTTTTAAAACATTTCTGTTTTGGTTAAAATTCGTTAGTTCTGGAAATTCGGAAAATACCAGGAAAAGATTTGTTATAAAATTAGTGGCAACCACCCAAGAGTATTGATTTAAATTTGAGAAAGGAGGGGAAATCATTGCTGGAGGAAGGGAAAAGTGACTTGTGCTGAACTAGAGCTATCATATTAGGGAAATTGGTAGGGAAACTTTTAATTTTTTAAACTTTAATAACTTTTGTTTTAATTGTGCTAATTGCATGAGGTCAGTTTTAAAAGTTAGATCTAGGTTAGTAGCATCAACACCAATCGCAGGAGAACTTTGAGAAAATCATTAAGTACTTAAAATTATTGAAAAACATGACCTAAGTGAGCGGTCTCCATCGGCCATGTTAGGGAAGATTAGGGAAACGTGTTGTTTTTAAGTTGTGATCTTAGCAGTTACATTTTTATTAATTTCTTTGGTTCTAATTATCTTAATTACAGAAACTAGGTATCAAAATAACGCGGGAAAAAAAAAAAAAAAAAAAAAATTACATCGTGCATCGCCTGGCTTAGCCAACCCGCGACAAGGGGCGATGCAAATGGGCATGGGTATTTACAAGAGCGGCGCCAGACACAAGTCTACCTGCGACACGGGGCGCCGCTTGATTATAGGAGAGAGGGTGCCAGGCTGTGTGGCCTTCCGCGACAAGCGGCACGCTACCAGTTTAGATCCTTGCATTTATGAGGGCTACAGCAGCATCACGGGCACACGGGAAGATAACAAGAAGATAGAAGATTAATGTGTTTAGGAGAAAAAATTTTCTTTAGTTGTGGTTTTAGGTTAGTTTGTTAGGTTACATAAATCCATTAGGAATGAGAAAATTTTATTCAATTTATTAATTAAGGGTTTCCTTGTTAAAATGTTGTCCAGCCAATTGATTGGTCTGGGAGAGGGATTTCTAATATGATATTGTGCTGTTAAGGGGCAGTGGAAATAATAGTGTTGCGGAGTTCCCTCCTCGCCGCAAGAACACAGGGGAGAGCGTCGGCAATGAAATTTGTAAAGGTAAGATGGGAAGGGGCCATGACCTGTTAAAAATGCCGTGATAGGTGGGGTTAGGGTCCAGGAATTAATGCGAGCCTGTGGGATCAGCGAAAAGGTGTGCGTACCCTTCTCTGAACTATCCCACAGGTTTTGCCATTTGAGATTAATAATTTCTTTGATTCTATTTTTGACATAGGAGGGTGGGGCAGGGATTGTGGAACACTTGGTGGGGAAAACAGTTGCTTCTTTTGCAAGGGAGTCAGCGAGTTCATTGCCGATCACGCCCCTGTGGGCAGAAACGTGTGCCAGGGAGCAAGTTAATTTGGATTCGTTAAGAGTTTTTTGATCTGTTGAATTTGTGGGTGTCTGCTCCGATGCCGAGCTATTGCCTGAAGGCCCGAGAGACTATCGCTGAAGATGTTAAAGATTTCATTCATGTTCTAGTCGCCAATCCAGCGTATTGCTTTTTCTATGGCATAGATTTCCGCTTGGAAGACTGTATTATAGTCCTCGAGCCTGCAGACCCACCGATGGGTCACGGTGTCACGGTCCAGCACGCAAAATGCTGCTGCAACCCCGGCGTCCGTTTTGGAACCATCAGTGTAGATCGCCACTGGAGCAGAGGGAGAGAAACTATTTTTAGTGAAATTGGTGATGAATGGGGCAACATCTTTGCCTGGGTGAATATCCCAGCTGCAGGTCAAAATTTGTATGGGGTTTGTGGGAAGATGATGTTTGTTAATTCGGGGTCTTTAAGCTGTAGGATTTGAGCTTTTATATATGTCTGCGAGACCTGCAGGTGGACATGAGCAATCCCAGTGATTACGGTGAGGGCATCAGTGGATATTGTTTTATATCCTCTTGCAATTTGCAAGAGGAAGGGTCTTTGGGCTGAGTTAAGAGTGGTAATGGCATCAGTTCTCAGGTGACCACCCCAAATGGAGGCTCCGTAGGTTATTATTTTCTCGATGATTGTTTTATACCAGGTCTTTAGGAGAGAGGTGGAGATACCCCACCTCTTTCCCACCATTTTTGCTGAGCTGTGGTATATACTTTGAGTCCTTAGTTTAATTTCTTTAACGTGAGCCAGCCAGTTGAGGTGCCTGTCGAAAGTGATGCCAAGGAGTTTCATGTTTTCGACATGATTGACACTGATGCCGTCTATCCGCATCTTGGGATTCCTATTTCTTTTAAGGGCTTTAGGGAAGGCGAGAATTAATGCGTTGGTTTTGATGGGGATAATTTTAAGTCGAATTCTTTCAAAAGTTTACTGAAGTGGGAAAGGGCTTCCTGGGCCTGGTCCTCCAGGATTCTTCTAGTTCGACCCGAGACAATCAGGGAGAAATCATCCGCATAAGCAAATGTTGTGAAGCCCGCAGAGTTCATGCTTTTGAGTATTTTGTCTGCTATCAGATTCCACAGGATAGGACCTAGGCACGATCCCTGTGGGCAGCCTTTAGTTTGGGGATGTTCGGTATTCCCGTCACCCCAGTTGACAATAATTTTCCTATGGGAGAGGTATGAGCGGATGATTCCGGTCAGATTACTCGGGCAGTTAAGGTCTTGTAGGGCGCGTAGAATGTGTGGCCACTCCACATTGTCGAAGGCTCCTTGAATGTCTAGAGAGATGATAGTGGTGTAATTTGATGCATTGCAGCTGACGGCGCAGGAACTTTTAATGGCTTGTAAAGCTTGGTCACAAGATCTGCCCTCTCTGAACCCAAATTGGTTAGGATGTAGTAGATTGTTTGTTTCGAAGTAAAAGTTTAATCTTGTTACAATTAATTTTTCTAGTAATTTGCCTAAAGTGGGGAGGAGGCAGATCGGTCTATAGGATGAGGGTTCAGAGGGAAGTTTCCCTTGCTTCAAAAAGTACACCACCTCGCCTCTTCTGAGAATCTCGGGGAAGTATCGGTGTTTGAGATATAGGTTCGTCCATTGTAGTAAGATTTGAGGCATAGTATTGTGTACGTGTCGTAGGATTTTAAAGTCTATATTGTCTGGACCCGGAGCCTTGTTAATGTTGAAACTGTGAAGAGTGGCTTTGACCTCGGACTCCGTGAAGGGAACATCCAAGGGAGCCGAGAAAAGTGGAGTTTGGTGTTGTGGGTGGGCAGTTTGTGCGAAAAGAAGGGTTGTTAGATACTCTAGATTTTGACGTTTAGAGGAGAGGGCCGGAGGACGTTCCAGTTTCAGTTGGGGCGGGGTGAAGAACTTTTGAATATAAAATTTTTGTGCTGTGCCGTATATTTGTGTTTGAGAAGTGCAGAATTTCCTCCACGTGGTATTTTTTGTTTCGTTGATTCGTTTTTTGAAGATGGCCGATTGGAGCTTAATTTTTTGTCTGTGATGTTGTATTTTTGACGGGTCAAGGTATTTAGTTTGTCTTCGTAGAGCAGTTAGGTGATTATGCATGGAGCGGAGCTGGGGAGACCAGAAGGAGTAGGCGTACTGCCGTCCCGACTTCTTGAGCCTGAAAGCCTCGGCCGCGGCTGTTTGAATGGATACTATTAGGTTGGCTGTAAATTTTTCTAGTTGTTTGGTATCGTTGACTGAGTTAAGCTCGTTCGTTAGTATGGGGTGGAAGTTCATTAGAAGACTGTTAAATTTGTTGCAGTTTCCACGTTTTGTGGCGAACCGTTTTGAGTGAGTTATTGTAGGTTGTGAATTTATGGTGTATGTGATGTAGTTGTGATCTGTGTTATTGAAGATATCCAGGACTGACCAGTCGAAGATTCTCGCAAGGGTCTTCGAATTGCAGAGAGTGAAATCTGGCCAGCCCTGGGCGTTATTCTTTTGGAAAGTGGGAGCAGAATTTTCAATATTGGCAAGGCAGATGTTATTGGAGGCTATGTATTCGATTAGACTGCGACCTCTTTATAATAAATATTCTGGAAGTAAAATATCACTTTACGACTACCGATTGAGTGTTATAAAATCACTTTTGCCATCAACAGACAAACAACAGCCGACTCCAAAGAATCTAAAACATACTCTAGATAAAAGAGAACTTGTACCTGGCAAAACCAAAATACAAAGAAAAGGTGTAAATCTTGTTCCTCTCAAGGCAAACGTACGGTCACCACGTATGAGTGCCCAGACTGTCCAGAGAAACCAGGATATTGCTTGAACTGCTGTGAAATATACTATAAGTGATAATATATTGTGGCAGTACTGTTCTACACAAATGAAAATTTCTTTGTATTCTTTTTATTATTTTCTACTGTGTTGATTATGTACTATATAATATTTGTTACGTTTTATAATGTTCAGAGTTGAGCATTCGACCGGCAGGTATATGAGTATTTTTTATAATTTTTATTTTGCTGCAACATTTTGAAATAGTAGGAATAATTCAACAATGCGAATATCTATATTTTGTACTAGTTATTTGAAAATATTTTTTGACGTTTTCTTCATAAATTTGACTTCTTTTTGTCCAATTTTACTTTTTATTTCTTTTTAACTGTGACTTTATGCAATGTGTCAATAATTTCGCAGAAAAATGATGAGACGCGCTAGAGCGTCAGTGGCACCCGGATCATAAGTTGAACGTGATGTGCCACTGACGCTCTAGAGCGTCGGAAATTTCTTTTACACTAAACAGGAAAATAAAAGGTTTTCCGTTTTTACTAATAAAATATAAGGAATGTTTTTAATAATTAAAACGCTATTTTGTAAGGAGGATAGATATATCAATTATGATAAATATATAGATAGATTTTCTAAGGATAGATATATCAACTTTAGTGGCAGCGATCGTGTTAAAGAATAAAAGTAAAATAAAATAAAAAATATAATAAAAGATTGTTTGAGGTGCCTTTTAGCAAGATTTATGTGTTTTCTTCTTAGTTGTTCTAATAAATGCCTAGATATTAATTATGAAGAGCAATTGCGATAAAATAAATGAATATCTAAAAAAAGAAAATATATGAATAAACAATTAATTTAAGAGTAGATAAAATAAATCTAGATTCAAGTCGTTAGATTAATGGTCGGATATTCTTTAAATATCGTGAGTGCTCTTTATCAGAATTTCTTTTTCCGATTAAAAAAAAAATAAAGAAAAAAATAGCGGTCAAATTAGAGAGAGATAAGTTAAAATATTTGTTTAATGGTTTTAAAATTTTAACCTGGGATCTTATCCTTTTTTATTTTTTACTGTATGATCATTGGCCTAAGTGATAAGGAAATAAAAAAAAATATTCCCCACAGTTTGTAATTAAAAATATGATTGTATTCTTATGGATTGCGAGATTTTATTTACACATTCGTACAAAAAGCGATTGACGTAGAAGAGCTACTGTTTTCCTATTTTAATTCAATGATTTCTCGTTGCTAATATATACATATTTTCCACAGTATGTTGGTATAGAAAAGGAATAGCAACAAAAAGTTCTTATTTTCACAACAAACATGTCTGCTTGCTCGTAATTGTTTGATTTCCATCACTTCGATACAGATATTGAAAATAAAGTTTAACAATATGCTTTTTGATTTGTCATTTGAATTATCAAGGTAAGTTAATTAAAGGTTTGCTAAGTCTTAAATTATATTTAAATATGCTTTTTATATGCACCGTACTTATGTTTGTTAAGTTTTCTAACGCGTGCGAAAAGCATGTACTAAGAAGACTGTAAATATTTGTCGGATTACAGATCATAAATTTAGGTGTTTTCTTATTAATTAACTCATAGGTAAGCTAAACATTGTTTAATTTGTGCAAAATTTTGCTTCTACTTCGAGGGCCCGAGTATCAAATTTTAGTGCCCAGGGCACTTTCAACTTTTCATGCCCCCTTTGAAGATCCAATCACCCCCCCCCCCCTTCCCCAGAAAGAAAATGTTTGTTGTTATTATACTATGATTTACAGCATGCGATAAAACAGGACTGATTGGAAAAATTATTTTGGCAAAAAAAATTAATGTTTCTGACTTTAATAAAATTACTTCTCTCAGTCAAACGATATTTTATTTTAAAATTTTCTTCATATATATAAATAAAACACAGTTGAGTTAGAAAACCCGAAAAAAATATCCTGGGGTATTTAGATAAGATATTTTTTAACTATAAGTAAAATTTTGTGACCCCTCCCCTCCCTCAGAAATTTAGCCAGGCCCTGTCAACTTCGAGTAATCAATTAAAATAAATATACAAGCATTCAAACCCAACAAAACTTATAAAGTTCATCTTAATGTTTATAAATAATGTTTTATACACTTGTATGTACTCTCTAGTACCCGCTGCTGCAGCCGGAAATATAGTTTTAAAAGCTAAAATACTCAACGATGTGTTATGTAACTTATAGTATGTGTTTCGTCCTCTTGTTATAGTTTATCTGATAAGAAAAAAAAATCTTTTTCAGATTTTTTTAAATTTTCATTGCTTGATTATAAATACTTCGCTAACTTTTCCTTCATTCATTTTAATTATACTTACATATTTTAAAAAGTGTTTTTCTGCTTAAAAAAAAGTATGTGTAAAAAATGTATAATATAAATATTTAGAATGATACATATGCTGTGGTAGAACTTTGGGGTTTTTTATTAAAAATTAAGTCTTGATGCTGAAAGTATGTGAAGAAGTATCGCTTCTATATATGTAATGATCAATAAATAGCCGTCATTTAACTGCGATTTTCTTTTTTTCATTAGAGTTATACTTTGTTAATATTCCTGTACATTTAATAATGTTAATGATATTCTCAAATTGTCTATCTGTAAATGAATTAATTACAATAACTCTTCTTTTTTTGAAATTTTCATAAACTTTTTATTGAAAGAAACAAACTTAAGAGCAAAGAGTTCATATTAGCGGTTTAGGGTTGTGCAAAATTTAATTTAAGTAATTATCAATAAATTTCTTTGAATCTAAATGAAGTTTCAAAGTGTGATGTTTAATAAATTAATAGTTATGATTTGTTTTTAATTGAGACACAACTGAAATTGTGTTTTTAATTTTATTCAGTATTTGGAATATTTATTAGAATGTAAGTAGTAGAGTAGCATTGTCTATTAATAAATAATATGTACTATATAATGTTTATATATTATTTAATTCGGCATGCTTGTTTATTAAACCAGAAAAAAGATCGAAATCACCCAAAAGAACCAGAAGAACGAATATAAAGGGCAAAAACTTAATGTCAAATTCAGCTAATATAAATCAATGTGGATTTTATAATTTAATCTGTAATTATGTATGTGTAGTAAATATTTGAAAATTGTATGCTTAATAAATACATATGTTGTAAATGTTTTCTTTTACAGGATGAGCTTATGATAAAATATTCAAAAGTATATTTTCTCTTCTTCTTAATGTATATATTGTTTAGAAACCTTTTTAAGATTATTTCCTTATGCTTTTGTATTTCCCAAAACAAAAGCTTTTCTAGGAATAATTTCACTCACAAAAAAATTTAGGTGTGTAGAAGAAAAGTTTAAAATTTTCATGTTGAATTAAAAATGGGGGGGGGGGGGAATCGTTTGCAAAGAGCCTTATATTCCATTAGAAATAGTGGAATATTATTTTGTAAATATATTTTGTTCCTGTTTTATTCTGAATATTTTCATGTTCAGATTCCCAATCTTTCATATTTTCTCATATATATTTTCTCATAATATAATGGTATTGATTTCATCTCTAAATTTTCAGATTTCACAATCTTTTTTATAAATCCTAATTCAAGATCCAGTCACCCGATTTTGAAAGTAAAAATATTAAATGTTCTTTAACAAGTAAGACATTTCAAAACTCCATTTATGAATTTTCTGTATTATTTGATATAAGTTCTCTCTGAAGTAAATAAAGTTACACAAATAAAAGAATAACTTTATAAAGTATTTGTAAAATTTAAAAAAGAAAGTGGTGTAGACTATCGCTAGTAGACTATCTTTGTATCTGGTGTAGACTATCTTTGTAAACTGCAAACTACTAAACAAATGTTTTATAGTTTTTGAAATATAATGAATTTTTTTTTATCAATGGTATATCAAGCGTGAATAAGAGTTTTATTTTTTGTCATGAAATTGTCTTAATTTAATGAAAACTTTTTATACATGCAAACGTAATTCTTGGAAAATTAGGTTCTGAATACGAATGTTATGAATTATAGCTGCCACATAACTGCCACCTTTTTATATAATTCTTTCTTGCCGCTACAATTTTGACTTATTTAATAGATGAAAAATTTCTGTTAAATTTTAGTGGTAAATGAAAGTTTAAAAATTCCAGAAAAAAATATTTCTAAAAACCAATTCGCTATTTGATTAGTGATCATATTATTGGCAATTACTCGTATTGTTACATTTGAGAGGCTACGTCCACAAAAAGACAAGCTAATGCTGATTCCATGGCAGCAGGTTCTTGGAAAATTTTTTGATTGCATATACATATATATATATTATCAATTTAATGTGCAGTTTTATTTTTCCTCAGAGCAGAAAAACTGTAACCAAAATTGAAAAACTATGCAATCAAATAATTTATCAAGCACACGAACTCGTAGGATTAACAGCTTGTGAGTTTCTTTTATGATATGAGCATAGCCACTTAAGTCCCCCTCATCAGTTAGCTCTACGATTTCCTTCATTAATGCTAATCCTATAGTTTTGGAATGCTATCACATTCTCAAAACTACCTCTTCAAAAAATGTATATTGTTAACTTTATTTTCTGTCACTTCTTAAATTTTTTTCTTTTGAAAAATATTTCTAAAACATTCACTTAATTTTGTATTTGATGTATTAAAATTATCGAAGCTAACGATCTGAGAGTAAAAGATTTTAACACTTCAAATAAAAGTGTACATTTTAAAAATATTTTGCAAAAATGAGACAATAAGAGACATGTTTTAAGCAGAATATGCAGAAAAATAGTAATAAAATATTCATTTTTTAAAGACATAGTTTGAAAATACAATTAAGCATTTACGTTCAAGTTTACCATTATAGTAAAGGAAATCAGAAAGCTGGTAAGGGACTTTAATAATATTGACCTCTATTGGAAATCTATCTGCAATATTCATACAGATTATAATTGATATATATATATATATATATATATATTTTTTTTTCGGGGGGGGGGGGGGAATTTTTACCCACAATCGTATATTTGTAAAACGGACAATTATACATTTTCTTTTTCTGCATCATTGTTTTTTTAAGGGGACTTGGCACCTTTGACTGCTGTAGGTTTCATATAGAAGCTTATATTTCAATTTAATATTTATAAATGGAACTACATTAAGTTTGTTCAATGAAATATATATTCAGGCAACAATTCATACATTTTTTGATGCATTTTTTTGCAGATTTGAAATTTTAAAATTGCGTTTTCATAGTTTGCATTTTTTCAGGAATTCAAGGTCTTCAAATGATAAAATTTCTATGGATTAAAAAAAAAAAAAAAAAAAAAAAAGACTTAAATTTTTTTTTAGATATTTAATAGAACCTATTTAAAAGAATTAAGGATGGCTTTTGCAATATCTTTAAAATAAAAAATATAAAAAGTAGAACAAAAATCAGTTTTTTTTTTCTTTTTCCCTCAAATTTTTATATATGTAGACATTAACTTTCTGTTTTTTATCACAAAGACTAATCAATAAATTTCAAAATCCATTCTTAACTCTTTAAAATAGGTTCTATTAAATATTTAAAAAAATTAAGTCTCTTCTTAAATATATCAAGCAGTTTTAGTGTGTTAAAAATCATAAATTTATGAGAAAACGCAATTTAAAAATTTCAAATCTGCAAAAAAATATCAAAAGCCATAAGATTTCTTACCTGAATATATATTTAATTGAATAAACAAACTTAATATAGTTCAGTTAATAAATAATAAATAGAAATAGAAATATAAGGTTTTATATAAAAGCTACTTCAGTGCTGCCGTAAAAGAAATAATGTTCCCTTAATTTAACGAGCATTAGTACTTTTTTTTTTTTTTTCTTTACGTACTGAACTGTTTTCTAATTTTACGGGCAATACTATTTTAACACACAAGGTTCTATTCTAATTTTACGGACAACATTACTATTTTAACACATCTTGATGCCATCTAATTTTACGGGAAATACTACTATTTTAACATACCGAGCTGTCTTCTAATTTTACGGGTAATACTATTTTTTTAACATACCGAGCTGCCTTTTAATTTCACGGGCAATACTACTATTTTAATACTCAGCTGCCCTTTAATTTAACTGTCAATACTACTTTTTTTTAATGGGTTGGTTGTATGTTTCATCACAACGTAAAATTCCTGGCGATACATCATTCATCGTCTAAATGTTTTTTTTTACGGGCTTTGTCTGGAATCTCTGCTGCCGGGCTTTGCCCGTAATTTTACTAGAGTTTTTTTGCAGTGTACGGAGGAGCAAAATTTTTCAAGGAGTCAAGCAAATTTTCATTCACAAGGGATCAATTAACTCACAATGAAACATGGCCATTATAAAAGTGGCGCCTGACCGACTATTTTGGAGGTATTTCAGAATTTTTCGCAAACAGCATTTCCAGATTATAATGCACATTGCTATTCGGTGTCTGTGGTACCTTTACTTGATTAAAGTTGTTAAAATAGCCTATCCACTGCCATGAGCACACTGTAAAAAAAAAAAAAAATCTAAAAAAAAAAAGTTAAAAATTTGTGAGATATTTGGGTAAAGCAATGTTCCAAATTGGAAAGTTCTGTTTATAACACAAAATGGGTCAGAAAATCTATCTGAGTTTACAAACTTGTTATGCATGGTTCACTATCTTATTTTACATTTTTGTCTAATAAATAAAGACGTTGTAGAAAATATTGTATCGCTCTCCTCTTATTAAAAAAAGAAAAAAAAATCTAACATGCATAGATGATCTAATCAAAATGTAAACGTTTCGTATGTATACGTATGTATAGACAAAAAATAAAATAAAATAAGAGAGTGAACCATACATAACAAGTTTGTAAACTCAAAATTGATAGATTTTCTGACACATTTTGGGTTATAAACATAACTTTCCAATTTTGAACATTGCTTTACCCAAATATCTTACAAATTTTTACCTATTTTAGAGATTTGTTTTTACAGTGCACGTATAATTCTGTAAGTAATCACATCTTTTTTCCCTTTAAGTTAAATCCCACAAAGAATATAGTAGAATTTCTTCTTTATTAGACCTGGAAATAGTCCTTCGAAATGTTTCGTCTATAAAAAGGCGCAAGGTGAGAGAGGAGGATTCAAAATTGGCAGCCTACAACTCTTCAAGAACTAGAAAAATTATTTACGATATTTGGCACTGCTAAATTTCTGAGATTTATATTTAAGAGAAAAAAAAAAAAAAAAAAAAAACTGTATAATACTATGCCATTGCGCATTAAAGCTGTAATTCCATATAAAGGTGGAATTAACCCAATTCAGAATACACATTTTTTATTAAAAAATTGTTTAGAACAAACATTGTCTAACAAATAAATAGTTTTATTTCATATATTAAAATATAAATTATTTCATAAAATAAATAATATTAGTATACAAAGTATATGTTTATTACATTATGTTTAAAAAGAAAGTTTTATGTAGATTATTATAAAGTTCTTCGTGGAGTGTAATAAAGTGAATTACTAAATTGAAAATGTACATAGGTATTTCCTCTCTTTGGTATTATGCAAACATGAGAGTTTTATTTGTTTCAACCATTAGTTTTGAAGTTATTACAAATAAAAAAAGTATGTCATTTTTCCTGCAGTGCGGCTTTTTTTTTTTTTTTTTTTACTTTCTCTTACCCATAAGGTAGAGAAAGTATTGTTTTTGGGTCAAATTTTCGATTGCGAGATTTTGTTATATTTACACGTTTTGAGGTCCCCTGAATACGAAAATCATGTTTTTAGCAAATGGTCTGTGCGTATGTCTCTGTGTGTGTGTGTGTGTGTATCTGTTATCAGCATATCTCAAAAACAAATTATCGCAGAAAGTTCAAACTTGGTATTCTAAATGTGTATCATATAGGGATGCTACAGTAAGCTTTTCGTTAAGATCAAGCAAATGGTTCGTGTACAGGGACAATCAAGAGAATTCTAATACATTCCGTCTATGGGGGAAATTGCAGGTAAGTGGAGTTTAACGTCTATAGACTGCACTAAACCAAATGAAACGAATATATATTTTTTGTAATAGTGATAGTTAACTGGGGAAAAAATTTTGTGTATGTAGGAGCCTCGCCTCCCCCCTGGGGGGGGGAAGTCCCCCCTCGAGGGGAGTAAATTTTCATGATGGGTATCTTTCAAAAGAGCTCGCCAGTACCTTTAAAACGAATGGTTGAACCATCGATATGCGATAATTTAAAACAAAGTTATTGATTTTTTTTACTTTTAACGAAAAAAAAACTTAGAAAAAAAATCGCTTTTTTTTTTTTTTTTAAATATTGAGAATAAAATGAGCTTTTTTTTTTAGATATTTGGTGTTATACTACTTCTCTAATATGGAAATCGTCTGCTTTATCATAAAAGATATATATTTTTTTGTATTATAATATTAATAAATTATTTTTTAAAAACAATTATTTTTTAATAACCGAATTAAATTCTATATAAATGTAGGTGCATTAATGAAACGGGGGGTTGAGGGGGGCGGTAGCCCCCCCTCACACAGAACTAATTATCATATAAAACTCTTCAGAAGCCTAATATGAATTGTTTAACGCAGGTTTACATAACAGTACTCGTTATCTTACCTTTTAATCTGCAACCTGTATTTATAGTATTAAATTTGAGGGTAAGAGAAGTGGGTGACACACCAGATTTTTTTTTTTTTTTTTTTTGTCCCTTAGTGTATAAATGTATCAATACAAAAAACCCTTAACAGGTTAAAAGTTTGTGACGCAGCACTGTACTTTATGGCTATAAGAATTAGAAATACGGGTCTTAAAAATAATGATATCAAATTTTCAGTGACGCTTCGATATTAATTAAATTATACATAGATTTTCTTATTTGAATTTGCTTTTTCCTTTTATTTATATTTACAGTGTAAACGTTATTTTCAAGATAAAATAATTATAGCATTTACTCATTGATACCTTTCCATTCACATCTCTTATACTATGAAAGCACGTGTTTTAAAAGAAATTATATGAAATTCCAGTAACGCAGTGGTGTTACATTAAATGATTTGTTTTTAAATTTCACTGCAATTATTTTGTTTGGCATATTAAAGTATATGTGCACATTGAAATATTGCTTTTAATTTTCAAATACGCTGTCAAATATATCACTTTCATTAAGCTTATATTATGCACTGAAATATATTTATTTCAATGAATTATTCTAACTTTTGCGTCAATTACAACAATTTTGTTTAGTTAACTGTACAAAATTAATTGAAAAATAAATATAATGTTAAAATGGCAAAAGAAATCTAAAAATCAGTTAAAAAATAAATTTTGTTTCCAACAATAAACGTTTTTAGAGCGAGGGTTTTTTTTTTTTTTTTTTTTTTTTTTGTAGCATTTTGTAACATTGTAACTTGCAAGGCTTCAAGGAAAATGAATTTTTTAGCTGAAAGTCGAAGAGATTAAAGAAACAGTTTTCTCTATTGCAGTTGCATATTGTAACTGTGAATCTAACGTAAACAATTGTAAATTTCTGGAAGAAAACTGAGCACAGGCATAATTATTTACGTTTCTGTAGAAATATTATTGAAAAACTTTTGTATTTTGAGGTATTAAATAAAAAGTTGCTAGCTGAATATATTCTGCAATTATTTTTTGTTTATTTATTTATTTATTTATACTTTTTTTTGCAACTTTCATTCCGTTTAACACCACGTTTTCACCAATAATAATTAAATTTTTATACAATACTTTTATACCAAAAATAATTATACTTTTATATTTCTTTTCACAGGGGTAGACTTGACAATGCTCATTTTTCACAACACTACAGTGTCCAAATTCAAATCATTCTTCTATTTAATCATATAAAACTATGATAAAATATACCCGTTGAAAATTTGTGGTGTAGGTATAAAATAAAAAAGTGTAAGGATAATTTGGAAAAAAAGAAGTGATTTAGCTAATGACCACTATCTTTCTATTTGTTTAAAATGTACTAATTCTGAATAAATCTTTTGAATTATTTTTTATTTATTTATACTTTTAAACAACTTTTGATAAAAAATAGAAATTTCTATGTAAATTACAAAATTCATGTTAGAGATTATCACAAACCTATAACTCTTATCAAATTTGTTTATCCAAAAAGTACTATTATTAAGTATTTGAGATGCAAGAAATAGTGGTATCAAAATTGACTGCAACCTGTCGGAAAGCATATATTACCTATTGCTATTCTTTTTTTAAAACATTTTATTTTGTTATTTGTATCATTATAAATGGAAAAAAAGCACTTAATTGAAACCAAACAATATTTTTTTCTATTAATCACTGTTTAATCATTTACGTTTCTTCCAAAATATATCAGTTTTATATTAAAACAAAATCATAAATCAATGAAAAGGACTAATAACTGTGCAAGATAATTATTTACAATAAAAAATTATAATATTAATTTACAATCGATAGATGTTGCATAGATTTAAAAAATAGCGATGATAACATAATGCAGGGTGTTCCATAGATTTTGGGACAAATTTTAAGGGAAGCACCAAAATGATTGATAATGACATAGCAATTCATGACCGGAAACATCATCGTACGCCATTTAGTGGTGCTGAGGCAACTCTGATCAGTGTTGCCAGATTGGGGACATTTTATTCAACTATCACCAATAATTTTGAGAAATGATGTTTGATATACATAATAGACGATTAATCTTCGAAGTAATTAAGCAACCTTTGCATATAAAATTTAGTGGTGGCTATTGAATAAAAAAGTCCCCAATCTGGCAACACTGACTCTCATGCATCATACGCAAACAGTAAGTCCATTAGTCCCAATAAACATCTTATTTTCTAATAGGCTAGCGAAATTTCCCAGCTGGGGTTATCTATTCGGCGCGTTTATTACTCTCCAATCAAGTTGTTCTTTGACTAGATGAAAGAATAAGATAAGAATAAAAGCATGAACGTTCCGAAAGGAATATAAATTATTAAACAATTTCTTTTTTCTTTTATTTATTTATTGTAATTTATTATATGCAAATTTATTTCTATCAAGTTCTAAATTAGCATAGTAATCTTCTTTTGTTTTACAATTTAATTTTGCATAAGAAAACATTCATTTATTCTGTTTTTTTATAAATTTATCTTTATAGTTAGAAATACTTCGATAAAAGAATTGTTTAAATAAATAATAATTTTTCTAAAGGATTCCAAATACATACTCCCTTTATTATTTATTTATTTATTTTCATTGTATTTCATTTCGTTTTTATCTATTTATTTTATTGTATATATTTTATTTATTTATTTATTTTTAGTGGCTATTTCAGACAATCGTAAAAAAATCATATTCTAATTAATAACATGTATCTGAATATTTTATTAAGTATATTATTTTGTACAATTTTATGGAGATGTCGTTATTTTAAAGCAGAAACGCACACACAAAAGAGAGAGAGAAAGACACAAAAAGAGAGAGAAAAAGAAAAATAGGTTAATTAAAATCGAACATAATAAATATTAATTAAAAAAGGAATATTATAAATATATTTATTTAATGTGTTTTTAGTACGATAAGAATATTTCTTTTAATCAGTCATTTTGCGTTGTTACCATTTTGTAGTGTTCCACTTCTAATATGTCAGGATGCCTGCCAATATCGAATTTTACCACTTAATATCTTAGACTATCTTAAAACATTTAGAAATTATATTAATAAACTTATCAACCGTGAAAATTCATTTAAGTAGTTTGGAGTATAAGGTTGATTTTATTTTATACCAACTATGTGAAAAATGCCGGAAATCAAAACCGGTCCCTCCACTTAACATGCGGATGCCCCGCTTCCACTGAGCCACCCTGGCTGATAACCAGCATGACATTTCTCACATAATAACCGTTAGCCAGGTCACCGTATCTGAAAACGCATATGTACCGTCTATTATGTGAGAAATGTTATCTCATCAATGTCATCCCTGGTTATCAGCCAGGGTGGCTCACTGGAAGAGCATCCGCACGTTAAGCAGAGAGTCAGGGTTCGAATGTCGGCTCTAGCATTTTCACATAGTTGGTTTAAAAAAATCATCCTTATACTCTAAACTACATAAAATATTTTGTCAAATCCGTAAAAAAATTTACATTTTTAAAAACCTGCTCTTAAGCTAGCGATCCTTCCTCGATCGCATGTAGAAACCAACTGCCGATATTGGTATTCGAGAACATCAATATTTATAAATTCGATGGCTTCTGAATATTTGTTGGCTATATCTATTAAATATATACTGATGGTGGTTTCTAGATATTGTCGGCGATATCTTCTGCAGATATACTGATAATGGCTTTAGCATATTTTTTTGGAATTATCTTCCGAATATATATTTGATGATGGCTTCTGAATATTTATTGGCGATATATTCTGAGTACATATTCATCATGGCCTCTGCTCTTACTATGTGTTGGCGATATCTTTCTGAAATTGTATTGATTATAGCTTTTGAATATTTTTTGGTGATAACTTGAGGATATGTATAAATTATGGTTTTTGAAAATTTGTTGTCGATGTCTCTAGGATATGCATGGTTTATGGTTTCTAAATATTTTTTGGTGATAACTTGAGGATATGTATAAATTATGGTTTGTGAAAATTTGTTGTCGAGGTCTCTAGGATATGCATGGTTTATGGTTTCTAAATATTTTTTGGCTATTTTTTCTGTATATGTTTGGATAATGGTTTCTGGATAAATCTACATCTTCTTAATGGAGATATCTTCTGAATAGTTGGTGAAAGTTTATATATATATATATATATATATATATATATATTAGGTTGAGTCAAAAGTTTAGTCCAGTTTCTAATCATTTATTGAAAGTTAAAAAATTATAACAATTACAACATATTTTAATTAACATATTCACCCTTACTTTCAAGAAACATTTTCCAACGTGACTGCTACATTAAAATTCCACGGTTGTAAAAAGCCGCTGGTTTTTGAGCAAAGAAGTCGACAATGCCTTGTCGGAGGTCGTATTCGTTGCTGAAGCGCTGTCCACGCATAAAGTGCTCTAACGACCTGAACAAATGATAATGTGTAGGGGCAATGTCAGTGTTATATTGCGGGTGAGCGAGAAGTTCTCAGCCCAACTCATTTAGCTTCTCACGCGTCTGGTTTGAAACGTATGGTCTTGCGTTGTCATGTTGGAAGAAAACTCGGGCTGGATTAAAGCCTTTTTTGACGAGTTTCTGTTGAACGTGGTTCCGTTGAGTGCAACAGACATCTGAGTTCATTGTTTGTCCTTGAGGAACAAGATCCCAATGCACAACCCCTGTCGACATAAAAAAAAACGCACAAAAGTGCGTTTTTTGAATGCACCCAGGTTTAGCCGTCATAACTCCAAGCTGATGTGGGTTTAGCCATCAACATCCAGTTTTTTTGTTGTCTTGTAGTACCCACTTCTCTTTACAGGTAAGAATTCGACGCCCTCCATCTCGGCTAAACTCTCGCAGCAGCGATTGACAGACTGATTTTCAATGATTCTTTTGCATTTTGTTGAGCTCATGCAGTACCATTTGACGACGCCTAATCTTCTTGCCAATTTTGTGAAGGTGTCGATTGACAGTTAACTGAGAAGGGCCAAAACCTTGCCCTAATTTTCGGGTGGTTTGAGTCGGATCGGCTTCAATCGCACAAAGTAAAGCTCTTTCATCGGTTGTCGATGGTTGCCCAGAGTGTTTCTTATCGCCGCGGTACATATCCCTGGAACAGAACTTTGCATACTAACGCCTGCATGTTCTTTCGTTTACAGACCTCCTACCAAATGTTGCACATATGTTACGACTTGCTTCAGTTGCATTGTGGCCTTGTTTGAACTCGTGGAAAATTAGGCTGCGGATTTGTTCACGATTTTTTGACATACTTGATCTTTTTTAAAGAGTAATAAATCTGTAAAAATTAAAATAACATAACAATTAAATACATCATTTCGATCAGCATAAAATGAGCTTTCAAAATATATCTGACATTCACAGTACAACTTTAATGTAACATATTTATTGATACGCAAATAAAAAACGGACAAAACTTTTGACTCAACCTAATATATATATATATATATATACATATATATACACGTATACTTTGCCAAAACTTTAGATCATATATGGGTTACACTGTTGAAGAAGTGATATAAAAGTTGCCATTATATAAGAAAAAGTCTTATTATGAAGAAAGATATTTTCAAACTGAAAGAAATTCATTCAGAATTGCATAAATAAAATATTTTGTAATTAATATATCGATAACAGCATTTTTAATACTATTTCAGCATTATAATAATCAATAACCGGAAGGAAATACTTAAATTAGCAAGGTTTTAATAAAATATTACACATGAATAAAGGGCATTATACGAAAAAAGAAATATCGAACAAATTTTATAAATGGGGAAAAAGAAAATAGTAATAACCTTGTAATTTCCCCTAAAACTGCTAAAAACTTGCAAAAAGGTGCATTTAATGCAGCAGGGTAAAATATGGTGAATTGTTTCTGAGATAATAATATATGAGATCATATAAGATTACTATCATTGCCCAACAACTCTTAGACATGAATTCAAGTGAGGAGAGCAAGAATTTTGGTTTATTATTATTTTCTTACTTGCATTTTAATTCATTGTTGATACTATAAAATCTGTAATTTTCAATTGGAAGCTTGTAAATTATAAAACTTCAACGCATAGCTGGACTCGAATTTAATGAAGTGTTATGGTGATTTTTTATTACTTGTCTCACCATTGTTTTAATTTACTAAAACTTTTAAAATTTCTCCAACTACTAAATTACATTAAAGCGCGTTGTGTTTTTCAAAGCAAAACCCAGGTTACCCAAATTCAAAATTAAACCTAATGTTTGTGCAATATAGCACACTAGAACATTTGTGCAGCTGCTCTGTTATGATTATTCTATGTAGGTGTAAAATAATTTGCATATATTATGGTCTATGGCAGCCTCTGTCTATCATGAACCCATTATTAAACTTTACTTAAATCATTATGCATAGACAGAGACTCTCATATGAAAAATAAACAAACAACATGAGGAATAAAAAGAAAAAAAAATACAGAGGGCAATTTCTTCCCCCCCCCCTAAAAAAAATAGAAATGTTGCCTGTGGTGAGTAAAGAGAAGCCAGCCTTTTCATCCAAAATAGCTCATGTTATATAAACAATAATTTTTTTATCAAATATTCTGACTTAAACAGAAATATCTAACTCCTAACATTCTATCAGGCTTTCATGTATCCGCATATGGCCAATGAATCAAAACACATTCACTGAGGATGAATATTTAAGTTCAAATGGGACTGAAAGACAAGATCCCTCCATAACTTTAAAAAAAAAAAAAAAAAAAAAAAAAAAAAGATTTTCCAGGAAGAAAGTGAACCAATAATGATAGAACTGGATGTCTCTGTTTAGAGTCCTGTTGAAATTTCGAAAGCTTCAACATCTAACATCTTTTCGTGTGTCAAGCTTTAACAGGTACGAACCTAAGCAAAACCTCCCACACCAAAGAAAAGACGTGACCAAAAATCAGAGAGATCTAGAAATTCAAGAGACACTCCAGAAAAAAAAAAAAAAAAATTGAAGAAAAAATACATTTTGTTAAAATATCCCAAAGGGGAAAAAAAAAAAAAGTGAAAAATTTCGTGTTTCAAATTAAGGCAACAACATAATTATTATATAATAAATAAATATATTACTTGATATTGTTTCTTTTATAAAATACATGTTTATATGCTTATTTTCTATTCATTACAAAGTGAAATCTAAATTTGAGAGAATGGCACTAGGTACAATGAGGTCTGGCCCCAGGTATAATGAGGGTGTTGTACCTAGGGCCACGAGTGAAGTTTTTTTTTAAACCTTCTATCCGTCGGAATTTATTATTTTAGGTATTTATATTAATCCCAATTGGAAGTAATTAGTCCTAAAGATATGTACAGATCAGTTTGATAATTTTAAACACATCAAGGGCTCTGTTTTTGGGCATTGAAAAAAAGCGGCCCTAGGTACACGGGTCTCCTGTATTCTTTTAATATATTAGTTTAAAATTAAGCTACATATTGTTCTGGAGCTATTCCATACACATAGGTATAAAATAATTTAAAAAGAGAAAAAAAAAAAAAGACAATACATATTAAAGGTGAATCAAAACATTCAGTTTATAGGTGTAATTCAAAAAGTTGTTTCATTCTAGCTTATTTAAGAAGGGTGCCAATTTTTCATACAAAGGGCAGGAGGACACAACATTCTCCTGAAACTGTCTGAGTGAAACTCTGCAGTTTAGCATCAACTTCAAATGCAAGAGTGGATGAATTTAGATCATCAATCACCAATTTGTCAACTTAAATCTAGTGCGACTTCAACAGTCATGGAACAGATACCATTTATATATTCTCATTTTAAGTACATAAAAATCTGCTATTATAAACACTTTATCACCCAATCAAACATTGTCTTCTAAAGAAGCTTTGAAAAATGCACACAGAAAAAGACCTCATACGCAACAGAAAACAGGAGTAATTTTAACAACCAACTTAATTTTCAATTGATTGTATGACGAAAAAATCAACAGAGATGCTAAAATCACAGAAACATCAACTGTAAAAGAAACAAAAAACCAAGTCTTTCTCAAGAAAAATATTTGGACAACATTAATACTAATCAATTTGGAAAATTTGGGAAATGTGTTAAAGTTTAATTTCCTCGGAAAAGTTCAAAGAAAGTATTTAATGGTATCATTCTTTCCCACAATCATTCACACAATCTGAAAAATTTGATGGGATATATAAAAAAAAAAAAAAAAAGTTTAAATGGAAGTTCCTATTGGATTTTTCAGAGAAAGATATTTCTGATGTATATGCATCACAAATTCTAAATGTTCCTCTCGATTTAATGATGGACCATACAGACATATTTTTCCTTGAAAGAACGCAAAATCAAGCTTTTATCAAAAAAAAAAAAAAAAAAAGAATGTGTATTTTTAATTTTATTAGCAGGAAGTAAACTGTATTAAAATTTAAAACAGTTTTAATGGATGACTTATTTCACCCCAACCCATGGGATAAAATAGGTCACGAACAGCGTATTTTAAAATTTATTTTTCAGTACAAATTTGTTTTTTCAGAGATATTTCTCTTAAAATGTCATAAGGAATATTCATTTGGATATTTTGTGTAATTTTTTAACAAATGGAACCAATACATTTCCGGCTGTTTAAGTGCATATGTTAAATATGCTGTTTTTTTTGTCCTATTTTACTCCACCTGTCCCTATTTATCAATATTACTAAAATATTTCACACATAAACATTAATTAAATATTTGAATGAAACAAATCAATATAAAATTCTTAAGTGCACATTAAGCTTTCTTTCTTTTTTTTCTTTTTCTTTTTTTTCTTTTTTTTCTTTTTTTTTTTTTTTTTTTTTTTTTTGTAAACTAAAAATTTAAAAAATAAAAAATAATACTTTAAAATTAAATGATATTTATAAGAAATATTGAACTGAAATACATAAAAAATTATATTTACTTACTTCTTATGATAATTTTACCTTTATTTTTCTTCTTATTTTCCTTCCTTTATTTTAACTGAAAGAATCAATACATTGATTGAACAATCAAACAAATGTTTAATCGAAGTATTAATCCTTAATTTTTATTTCTTCTTTTTTTTCTGATTCTCTTGTGTCTTTTTAAGGGGCTTTAATCCTACCCCCTCTACAACTTTCAGAGAAAACCAAGGGAAACTTCGAAAAGTCTCGTCGACGAATACACGTACTCTCACACAACACACAAATATATGTAATGTTATAAAATAAAGTAAACTATAACTGGAATATATTCTCATTTCTTTCTCATTTTCAAGTGTTTAATTAACATTCATATTTTATGATATGTGAAATATTTAGTAATATCGATAACTACTAGTAAAAGAAATGATACAGAAATTGGCAAGCAAGAAAAACTGATTAGTAATTAACAATACATTGTTATTACTACCAATGTCAAAATAATGCCACTTTTTTTTTAACACAACCTAAAGCAAATTAAAATTTTTAGAGAAAATAAATAAATGCATAAATAAATAAATAAAAGCTAGAATTATAAATTTCTTTTGATTTATACAAGCATCAATTATCTAATAGTAGAGGGTTTTACCTGCCTTATATTTTAGAAACACAAATTTGTAAGAACACTAGAAATCAAATAATAAGAATTATCTTTGGGAAGGAAATGCTTATTTCTTAAGACCTTAAAAATAATTCGCTATGTCAGAAATGAAATGAATCATTTCAGATATTCAAGTAATTCATGCAATTAAAAAAGAAAAAAAAAACAGTGACTGATCAGAATTAAGATAAGATTACACAATTTTATGAATAATAAAATATGAAACAGACTTATCATGGAAGACTTTATCATTATTAAAAAATTTAGTTGTTTTTAAGGAAAGGAAGCAGCCATACTTTCTTAATATTGTCAAACGATGATATCATAAAAGAAAAATCCAAATAACATTTTTTCCTTCTTGAATAATATCCACAATAGGTAAAATCCATGTAACATGTGCAGTCTCATATATAATTATTTATAATTTTATCAGGCTACACATTATTAGACGTTGGAAATACGCTGGCTAAAAAAATCTAGTAAGATAATCCACAGGTGCAGTTCAGTCATTTTACTCGCGTCCAAATCAAATCGCTTCGCGTGGTGTCACTACGTAGAAAGGGATGACAGTGTGGTAGCGTCACAATAACAAACAGCTAAGAACAATTAAAAATTCAAAGATTGGGCAGGAATGAAGAGCCATTTGGACAATTTTCTAGTTTAGTAGAAAAAAATATTTACAAAAATTTACAATATTTATATTAAAGAAGAAAAACTATCATTCATAGTCCATTTCGGCTTCCTGCCTCCTCCAGATCTCCAAGATAAAATCTGACTCCTCTTAATTCTCGAGGTCATCTCCCTTCTCCTCCTCGTCTGCCGTCTCTCCGGGCCTTGAGACCAGCCCCCTGATGCAATCAGGCTCCCTATAGGCTCCTCAGGATTCTAGACCACTCTTAGGAACATTCGCCGGCCAGTCGCTTGACCGTTAGCGTGGCGCCGTCCTGTCTGCCACACCTCGATACGATCGCTGGACACCGGAATCGCTGGATAAACGAGAGCATGGAATCGAGGTTGAATGGTGTCGGTAATACTCAAAAACCACGCTAGTCACCATCTCTTTTCAAAAGTCCAGACTTCCTGTCTCTGCCGTCAATCAAGTCCGTGGAAACTCCAGCAAGATTCCGTGAAGAAAGGGGGGTCATCACAGCCCTTCCCCCCTAAAAGAATTTCCTTAATATGAAGGAAATTTCATCCTGGAAACAGGGCCCCAATTACACTTACCAAAGAGAGGTCATGACGCCCCAAAATTTATCATAAACTTAAAAATTATCGTTTAAGAGAAAAATAAAACAAATATTTGACCCATATACTCAGTTTTAAATGAAAAATTACAATCTATCAGACATACCTAGAATACACTATTAAAATTCTCATGAGATTCAAAATAACATTACATTCACTTGAAATAAAATAAAAATATGTAAAATAAGAAGAAATAATTTATTTTTCTCTAAACCATATTCAATGAATCCCTTTATAAATTTTAGGTTCATTTATTCTAATTAAACATTACAAAAATATAAAAGAGAAAAGAGAAAAAAAAAATTATTATTAATCCTTAAATTTATTTACAAAGGATTTCTCTTTGTTGATTTGCATTTTCAAACAGATTAATTCAGTCTGCTCAAACCCTGCATTAGAATGTTTTTTTCCCAGGCTTATGTTCTGTCGAAAAGTAATATTTGGGTAAACACAAAGCCCATTGAATAAGACATGAATTAGTAACCATCATTCTTTCTATAAAAGTGAGTGGATTATTATCCCTCTAACCGAATGATATTTTTCACAGAACATAAGAGTCTTACATTTAAAAACCTCTAAAACATTCTTATCATGCAATCAAAACAAACACACAAATATAGACAATAACAATAATAATATTAAGAATGATGCTTTTTCAATGATCAACTATGTACACACTTTGCCTCGTTAGGACATTAAATTTAGTAACTTGTTGCATTAAACTTCAAATTAAATATTCAGAATATGAAGTGAACTTAAATTCAACATATCGCAACAATTGACCGATTAAATTTTAAAATCTTCATGATATAATTTTCATAAACAAACACAATGCCAGAATTAATATTTCACAGGCATACACCGAATAAATGTGTGTTGTATACATAGATTTTTATTATTCTTATTATTATTGCCGTCCTTACGATCATAATATTAACCTAATATTCAATCAATTTATAAAAACATACATTAAGAGAGAAAAAAATAAAAAGAAAGAAATAAATAAAATAAAATAAATAAATAAAATAACCAAACTAATATAAAATAACTGAATAAAAATAAAAGCTTCTATGAAATTAGACCTATATACACATGCAACTCATTAACAGAATTACATTTCAGACATGAGTGATTCCTCTTTACATAAAGCAACTAAATCCCGCTTCAAAAGAAAACATTTTTCTCCCTTTTTTAACAACGATAGTCTTCCGGAGTTGTTAGCAATAATACGGAAATTTAACTCGTTTTCCTGAGTAACATCGTCAACCGTTTCAGGGGGGTTATAAAAAGATTCAGATCTTCCTTCATTTTCACCCGCTATTATATCGACACAAATATATTCAGGACTATTAAGATGGGAATATTTTAAGTCTTTCGGTCCTGTTTTCTTACATTGACGAAAACTAGTTTCCGAGATTTTAGTCCTCGGTTTGGGAAGAAAACGCATTACCTGTTATTTTTTCTTTCTCCGAACTGAAGTTGACGGGGGAGCGATGATTCTTTGTTTGCTCGTCAAACGGCGGATTAGCTTTCCTACACTCCAAATCCGAAACGAAACTTTTATCTTTTACTTTTCTCCCGTTCCTTTTAATATTTTCGGATAACGGTCTGTAACCTTCGCCTTTATGATTACGGTAGCTAAGTCTATCGGATTTAAATTTTGGATCTTTGCGCCTTTTAAAGCCTGAATTAAAAGGTTTAGGATTTTCTCTGAACGTTTCAATAAGCTCTACTGTTTTATTGCCTAACACATAATAATTTTCTTCTATGTCATCAGGTCTGACAGCTGCAATAGTTACAATTTTTCCGAAACCCCCTTTTATAGTTACGCGAGATAATGGCAAGCTCTTGCTTTCTTCATCAATGGGAGAGCGCATTAAGGCATTTTTCCCGATAAAATAGCCCTTTTTAATCCAACTGCGATTGCATAAATCCCATTTTGACCCTGTATCTCTAAGATATTCTCTTTCAATCCCATTAATCACCACTTTATCCACGTAAGGTTTGAAGCAATGACTTAAAACTGAGTTTGCTCCAATATGATGAATAACATCGCTAGTTTCATTCCTTTCTAGCTCAGGGCAATCGGACGAATATGACCGCGATTTTTGCAGTAAAAACACGTTACCTCCCGTCTTTTATCACAATTTTCGTCGAATTTTTTCTCCCGACTGCTTTCTTTTTTTTTCGGAATTTTTAGATAGGTTCTCTCTTTTTAATTTCGCCTCCGAAGTTTTTTTATCCTTGTACGATTTATTTTCAACGAATTTATTTTTTCCGTCTTGATGTCCCTCATAATACACTGTAAACGTAAACGTCTTAAATTCAGTTAAAAATGTGTCTTAAACGTATGGTCATTTTTTAAGCGAAAAAAAAATGTCTTACTTTTTAAGACACTTTTTTGCAACTGAAATTAAGACATTAAAATGTCTTAAAACACCGCCATGTTTTTTAGGCTTAGAAATACCGCCATGTTAGGCTTAAAAACACCGCTATTTTTAAGGCTTTTTAATAAATAAATAAATAAATAAAGGTGGCCTGCGATTCTTTTTTTGTGTTGAAATAGATTTTAGAATTCTCTAGAGCATTAAAAAAAAAAAAAACATTTTTTTTTAAATGCTTTTCACCTAGCACTGGAATCGAACTCACATCAATCGCGGAATACGAAACCAAGCATTGGAAGTCTCAGTTAATGCCATGTACCTTGCCAATCAAGCCACCATTTCACACACACATGTCCTTTTTATAATTATATGAAAGTCAGTATTAGCAAAATGCAGGTAATTATATGTTATAATTCGTATTTATTGTTATAAAACTATTAATAATATACTATCTAACAGTTAATATGCATTATTATATTAAATTTTGTATCTAGAGGTTTAGAATTTTTAAAAAATACATATAAAATATGTGAAAAACTATCCTTATTTCGCCCTCAATATTTTTGGATAACTATATCCTCCTTTAAATATTTTTTTTAAAGAAGCAAATTATAAACATGAATACCTGAAAATTCGTTGTTTTACGCTTAAGAACAAGTAAATATGTGAAAGAAAACAGATTTTAAATCAAAATTAAGAATAATAAATAATAAACGGTGATGCACAAATTATTCAAGATTCGCTTTCTTAGCTGTAAGTTACTTGCTTTCATATTAATACTTTTTCTTTAAATATCAAATATTAGCTTTAAATATAACATAGTTTTTTTTTTTTTTTTTTTTTTTTTTTTTACCGAATAATTTTTGCGTTATAATATATTGCTTTATGAGTTATAATAAACATAATTTCATACAAATATACACATATCTAGAGTAGTATTCATTAAAAGTTTAATTTCATAAATTAATATTGTTTAAATTGCTTACGCTTTACAACTTAATATGTAAAATGTATTATATTTATTGAATGGGGAAAGAAATTAAAATAGGTTAAGTATGTTGCTTAAAGTAGACTTCATATAAGAAAAAATGCCAAGAAATGCAAGTATCTGAATTTCCAAAATGGACGAAAATTTAGACGCATTTGCTGTCTGAAATTTCTCATAGTTATGCATTTTAGATATTTTTTGTGTCTGAATTGGTATTTTAGACACATTTCTGTCTTAAATTAAGATATCTATAATGTCTTAGGTGTATATTAAGGCATTTACGCATCTTAAATGATTTTTCAGTTGTTTTTATGTCTTATATTAAGACACCTTTATTTGCAGTGTATATAAATGCATTATCGGCATGATCCGAACGTATACTTTCGTACATATCACATTTGTCGGCTAGTTCACTCGCTAATTTAAAATTATCCCATTCATCTAGGTATTTATCGCGGATTTCTAAGGGAACCCTTTTTTTCAACTGTTCCATAAGAATAAGTTATTTAAGTGACTCGTAGTCTTTTGCGCCTACGGTTTCTAACCAGTTTTCCATGTAACCCCTTAATTCATAAACAAGGTCCGACCACAAGGCAAAGGGCTTACGGGTATGTTCTTCGAACTTTTTCTTAAATGCATTTGCACCTAGCCTATATCTTTTTAACAATAATTTTTTTATATGTTGAAAATCATCGGCTTTTTCAACTGGTTCCTTTATTATTAACTCTGCGATTTCAGTTGGAACCAGAGTGAACAACTGAGCAACCCATTTGTTTCCATCTAAATTTTCTTTCTGAGCTTGACGCTCAAAAATCATTAGAAAAAGAGTTATATCCATAACTTTTGGATCAAATTTAGGCACTACATCTTTTAGATTAACTTTATTTACAGGCGCGCAATCTAACCCGGAGCTTCCAGAATTTAGACTAGCATTTTCTACAGCGCCCTGTAATTGTAATTTTTCCAGTTCAAATTCCTGATTTTCCCGTTCTTTTCGGTCTAATCTTTCCTGTTTTTCCCGTTCTACGCGTTCTTCTTCCTGTTGAAGTATATGCTCTAAGAAGATTTTAGCTTCTTTCTCTGAGTAATCCGGCGCTTCTAATATAGCTTGTCTTATTACCTTGATATGATCTTTTCCTGACACATCTGTGTTAAATTCCTTAGCTAACGCTAACAAAACATTTCGGTTTTGACCGCAAAGAACATCTTCAAAATTAGACATTTTGCCCGAAATAATAAAATTAACCTAACTCCTAAATTTAAAATTTCCTAATTCTATATTTAAAATTATACACAAAATATCATGCAATACAATAAATACAAAAAATAAATGGAGAAGAGATATATCGAACTTCCAGCACGATTTTCAAAATTATCACCAGATATAATAAAAAACCCACTCACTTTAATAGTAAGAAAACATGAATTATGACTGATTTCCCAATTAACAAATCCCGTTAATTTCAGTGTTAATTTTATCTATTTTTATATCAGATAATTTTAAAAGTGCAAAGAATGTCTAACCTTTAGCAATTTCCGGTAAAGTTAAATAAAATTCTCAAAGAATTTTCCTCGATCTCAATTTTACTAGTTTTCTTTGAATTTACACATAAATTCAAAAATTATTAAAAAATATCTATAACATTAAACTCGATTTTCAAGTCACTTTTAAAAAAAAAGTAAAAATAATATTGTCTCTAAAATCAGATTATAATTTTTCTGTTTAAAACTGAGTTTATCGCGATTAATTCTCATATATCTAAAAACTAGTAAGTTGATTTCAAAATATATTTTAAAACAATTTAAACATAATTAAAAATATAAAAAATCAATGCAATTTAAATAAATACTACCCTACTCTACAACATTTTACCAAAACTAAATGATTACCTTGTCCACTTCCCAATTAAAAAAAACCTACGACAATTTAAATTTTAAAAAAAAGATTAATTAAATGACCTCTCCGTAGGAAAGAGAATGGGACTCACCTGTTTTTTTGACATCTCGGACCACTGGAACGAAGAGCCGTTGCTTATCCTTCTTGTCGTCATGACATCAACAGGAGCGTGCACAAATATAATTTTTTTTTGTAATTCCTCGTTTTAAATGTTGAAGAGTGGCATGAGATCATGAACTTTAACAGTAGTTCAAATAGATCCCACCGCTGCCACCATTTATCTTAGCTGTGGTAGCGTCACAATAACAAAAAACTAAGAACAATAAAAAATTGAAAGATTGGGCAGGAATGAAGAGCCATTTGGACAATTTTCTAGTTTAGTAGAAAAAAATATTTACAAAAATTTACAATATTTATATTAAAGAAGAAAAACTATCATTCATAGTCCATTTCGGCTTCCTGCCTCCTTCCAGATCTCCAAGATCAAATCTGACTCCTCTTAATTATCGAGGTCATCTCCCTTCTCCGCCTCGTCTGCCGTCTCTCCGGGATTTGAGAGAGGGGGTCAGCCCTCTGATGCAATGAGGCTCCCTATAGGCTCCTCAGGATTCTAGACCACTCCTAGGAACCTTCGCCGGCCAGTCGCTTGACCGTTAGCGTGGCGCCGTCCTGTCTGCCACACCTCGATACGATCGCTGGACACCGGAATCATCAAACGAGAGTATGAAATCGGGTTGAATGGTGTCGGTAATACTCAGAAACCACGCTAGCCACCAACTCTTTTCAAAAGTCCAGACTTCCTGTCTCTGCCGTCAATCAAGTCCATGGGAACTCCAGCAAGATTCCGCGAAGGAAGGGGGGGGGAATTCATCACAACAGCAATAAATTGAATCATACAAACACAGCACTTCCACTTTACAACCTCCTGTTATTTATGTATATCCTCTTCTAAAGTGTAGATTTTTATTGAACTAAAATTGAGTAAAATATATTACAATTCTACAATGGCTGGTATTTTTCCACGGAGTAGGAAGAATTTCTCCTTTTACAAAATACAAAAACAAAAAAATGTCGTCGACCAGACCAGTCCGAGAATTGCTTTCCTCATTCATTTCTCCCTCTCCCACCAATTCCTGGCTAACGTATGCGCATAGTAATGTCAGCGTTTGGCTCAAACATGAAGCTAGTCACTTTATACCGTACAAGCAAAAAGATAGTAGTAGTACTGATATTCTATCAGTATAGTGTACAAAGCATGTCTGTTTACAAGCATTTTTGAAGTAATTGAGATAACACCTGTGATAATACTAACTTTTTATTTGTAAATTGTCGTATTGACCTATTTTTTTTTACTCCAAAATATTAATATTTTATTTTTTTCACACAAAAGTTTAGGAAATGCGTCTTAAAAATGTGCTGGAATATGATAAAAATATGATAAGAAAATACTTAAAATTTGCATTTGAATTAGTTGAAAATCAAAGTTTTTCTTAGCAACTCATTCAAGTTACTAATACGAAACACACAAATAATTACTGGCTGTAACTAAAAAGTATCAGTTACAGTTATTTTTGCATACAAAATGAAGACCAATATAAATAATGTATAAAACCAGCAAAATTGGAATTTAAAAAATGTTTGGGTGTTTTTTTAAAGAGTTTTTTTTTATTTTTTTAAACTGACCTATTTTACCCCTTGACTTACTTTTACCCTACTTGACCCTACTAATAAAAGAAATAATATGAATATTGGCAAACAAGCAAAATTGAATAGCAATTTATAAAACATTGTTATTACTATTAAAGAAGCAACTTAAAACTTTTTGAGGGAAAAAAGAAAAAAAAAAATTATAATTTTTTTTTTCTCTCTTTCTCTCTTCCCCAGACGTCAGCGATATGAATATTATCAAGTGATAATCTTAAATCAATTAATGGAAGACATTTATAGGAAAGATGAGGAAACAGATAAATGGCAATTTGAATTATATATCATAATAGACCAAATTTTAAAGTTGAATCCCCCACTGAACATATAGCATTCTAAATAACTCTGGTGTTTATCATTATCTAATAGAATTTTAAACATATTTAATGTTTATAATATGTAGATTTTTTTTTTTTTTTTTTTTTTTTTTTAGTCACATATTTTTTTATTAATCTTTCAAAAAATTGTTAAATGAATGATTTTCAAAACTACATGAGTTATGTTTAGTGTGCTCCTTTACATATGCAAAAATAAATAAATAAATAAAAAAATATATAAATAAAATAAAATAAAAAAATAAAATAAAATAAACTGTATAATAATTTAGACTTATATTTAACAGTTCTTTTCCTTATTTTCAAGAATTTGATTAAAAACATATATATGTTTTAAAGTTTATATTTTACAGAAGTGAAATATTCATGTGAAAATAAATAAATAAATAAAGTTATTATATATAGGGATGCATCTGCAATTAATTATTATTTTTAAGTTAGTAATTATAATTTATATTAATTAAATTAATTTGGCAGTTTAAAGTAATGTTTTAGATAAACAAAGATATGTAAAATCAAAGTAAACTTTGAAAAACATTTGGCTTAATATTTGCGGAATATTTTTGAAAAATAGTTTTAATATTAACATCTTAATATTTTAGAGACATTTTTGATAAAAATATGTTTATACATTGATTTAAAATTCCCTGACTAGTATTTTGCTAGTCTACTAGTTTTAAGTTAAAATTCTACTTGTGCAAATTCATTTATATTACCTGTAGTATTTCTATAAGCGTACCTGAAATATTTTCGTAAAATAAAGCGAAGTATTTATGTATTATTACCTAAGTTTTCTCACCGCAATTACTGAGGGAAAATCTGCATACTGAAAAAAAAATATATATTAGTTAGATTACATAACACTTTTTACTTTCTTCTATATATAATATAGAGAAAGTATTGGATTCGCGAAAATTTTCGACCTCCGTTTTTTGACGGATCTACACGTTTTGGGGTGTCCTGAACACGAATTGATAGTTTTTAGAAAATGTCTGTCTGTCTGTCTGTGTGTCTGTCTGTCTGTCTGTGTGTCTGTCTGTCTGTCTGTGTGTCTGTCTGTGTGTCTGTCTGTCTGTGTGTCTGTCTGTCTATATCATTTTTTTGTGGACACTGTATCTCACGGACCAATGTATGAAATTTAACCAAACTTGGTATTTAGTTGCACCCTGACATGAACTGGTGCTGATTAGATTTGGGGATCAATAGCTCAACAGGTGGCGCTATGATCGCATTTTATGCAAATTTTTAACATGGCAGCATAGGACAAAATTCTGTATAAATGGGCATAATGAGAGTTATTTTAAACTTGTGATTGTAAAATTAATATGAATTATTGATAATAGTAGTAGTTAACTAGGAAAAAATTTTGTGCATGTGGGGGCATCGGTCCCCCCCCCCTGGGGGGGAAGTACCCCCCGGGGTAGTAAATTTTCAAGATGGATATCTTTCGAAAGGTCTCGTCAATACCTTTAAAACGAATGGTTGAACCATAAATCTGTGATAATTTAAAACAAAGTTATCGATTTTTTTTTTTACTTTTAACGAAAAAAAACTTTAAACTTTTTTTTTTAAACGAAATTTTACCAAACTTGGTATTTAGTTGGTCCCCGACATAAACTGGTGCTGATTATATTTGGGGATCAATAGCTCAACAGGTGGCGCTGTGATAGCATTTTATCTAAATTTTTAACATGGCAGTATAGGACAAAAATTCGTATAAATGAGCATAAGAGTTATTTTAAACTTGTGATTGTAAATTTAATATGAATTATTGATAATAGTAGTATGTAACTAGGAAAAAAATTTTGTGCATGGGGGGCATCGGTTCCCCCCTAGGGGGGAAATACCCCCACAGAGGGGTAAATTTTCACAATGGGTATCTTTCGAAAGATCTCGTTGATAATAGTAGTAGTTAACTAGGAAAAAAATTTTGTGCATGGGGGGGGCAAAGTTTCAAGATGGGTATCTTTCGAAAGGTCTCGTCAATACCTTTAGAACGAATGGTTGAACCCATAAATCTGTGATAATTTAAAACAAAGTTATCGATTTTTTTTTTTTTTACTTTTAACGAAAAAAAACTTAGAAAAAAAAATCCTATTTTTTTTTTTTTAAACGAAATTTTACCAAACTTGGTATTTAGTTGGTCCCCGACATAAACTGGTGCTGATTATATTTGGGGATCAATAGCTCAACAGGTGGCGCTGTGATAGCATTTTATCTAAATTTTTAACATGGCAGTATAGGACAGAAATTCGTATTAATGTGCATAATAAGAGTTATTTTACACTTGTGATTGTAAAATTAATATGAATTATTGATAATAGTAGTATGTAACTAGGAAAAAAAATTATTTTGAAGATGGGTATCATTCGAAAGATCTCGAATGGTTGAACTATAAATCTGTGATAATTTAAAACAAAGTTATCGATTTTTTTTTTTTTTACTTTTAACAAAAAAAAAAAAAAAAAAAAAAAAAAAAAAAATATTAGAAAAAATTCGTATTTTTTTTTTTTTTTAAATATTGTTACTGATTGAATATGTATAGGAAAATATAGAAGAAAGTCTTGTGGTGGCCACAACATACTAGTTTGTATTTATTACCAGTAAAATGCCTGTACTATATACTAAAAGTCTCCTGTTAAAAATACAGAAATAATTTCTGTTATGCCATTCAAACTTTCTTAGTAGGCATACAAGTGTATCCGTATAAACGATTACTAACAATCTTTTAGTATGTTTACAGGGAACTCTATGCATTGTTTACTAAGTTTTACCCAATAACGTTCCTTTCGAAAAAGCTGTAGTATTTACAAAGAAAGCTTATGAAATCCCAGTTTCCTAGAGATTTCTTAGTAGTCCTGCAGATTTTTTTTTACAGCGTACATGGATGTTATACTCCTTTAAAAGAGCTCTAAAAACTGTTCATTTTTTGTGAGTAAACTATATACATCAAGTTATTAGATTTAAAGATATTACGTTGCAAAATTTTACAACGCGATATCATTCGATTGCTTTTATCTTAAAATAAGAGTCTAATAATGAACAAAATACAGTCTAATATTAAAGAATAATGAGTAACTTTTTAAAAAATTATCAGTTTTTGAAGTTCTAAGATCTGGAATTTTAAAATTACAGCATACTTATTTCCCATACATAATCCATTAAATTTGTAAACAATTGTTGATTCATTCTTGAGAATCATTCGCATAAGACCAATAGAGCATCGTTATGTAAAACGCGTGCAAAACGGAAGAAATATTTAATTTAATTTAATTTGTTATATGCTATTTTGACTTTTTGACCTTAAAAAGAATTTTTAATATTGTTACAAAGCCTAAAATGTGATATAAAAAATAAATTGTGATCCAATTCTTTTTAAAATTCATTTAAATTTAGTGACCAGCGAAGCGGGTGTAGCCTGCTAGTTTTTAAATAATATGCGTATTTTTAAAATCCATATTCAAATATTGTCGGAATGTGAATTCATAATCACTGTTTATAACACGTTTCAACTTTTGTTAAAAAAGATCGAATATTCGCGATTTGAAATAATATTTTTTAATGCTCCAGTCTAGAAACGGCATAATTCATCATCTAAGATTTCTTGGAAATTTTAAGATTTACAGATCGCAAATTGTATAAAATATAAACGCATTGCTTGCCTCGAATTTCAATAAATAAGATTTTTCTATGAAAACTCTAGCTTTCAATCGATTTTACAGATTTTCGGAGTGGGAACTCATGACTATTTACAGCCAAAATTTAATTTTTGTCAAATTTAATTCAAAGTTCATATTTTTTTTTAAAGCTTTTTTTTTTTTTTTTTTTTTTTAATACTCCAGTCCAAAAACACGTGACTTATTAACTAATATCAGTTAGAAGATTAAAGATTAACAGGTCTCAAATTTTAAAATATCAATGCAAAGTCGCTTGAAAAATCACAATCTAACTAAATTTTCAAAATTTTTCAAACAAATTTTCGACAGGCGTAGATAAGAACCACCCTACATTCCATCCAAATAAATGCTGAACCTTTTTATAAACCAACGTTCTAATAACAATAAATAAATAACGCATCAAAATAGGTATATTCGTTTAGAAATTATAGTGTCACATACGCAGACAGTCAAAGTCTTATAACATATCTCTCTCTCTCTCTCACATTTTTTAAAAATTTATTTAAATTTATTTATATATTTATTTTATTAGGAAAATGTGAGGGATGAAAACTTGTATAAGATGTAGAAGCACTGAAACTAGTATTTATAATAAATATTTTAAGATTAAAAAAAAAAAAAAACTTGATAACAAGAGAGTATTTCAGTCGATTTCAAATGAGTACAAATGGAGTCAGTAGAAAAATAGTTATTATTACATATTTCCCATCATTGTCGAATCAGTATGTACCGAAAACTGTTCCCACAGAGATATTTACTGGACCAACGCACGTTTTAGAATGTGGATCACAATTTGTGTGAATATCGGTCCATATGAAGGCCTAGGCATAGTGACTAAGGCCACGTGTTATTCGTACGCCCATCATTGAACAGACTGTGTTGGATGTCGTACACAAAAATCCGATTACTAGTGTAACTGTCATCGCTGCTACCGGAAGAAGATCTCAGAATAGTATATATCATATTTTGCAAGGCAAAGAAAGTCTTACACCAATATCATATCCAAAGACTACAAACTGTGCTGCTCACAAACTATTGTGCACGTGTGTTTTGCATGTTGGTATCTCAACCAATGTGCGCAAGATTCCTATTCTGATTTAAGCAGCGTTGATTTCTTTCTTTGAGGAGTACTTAAAACTGTTGTGTACGAAGCACCTGTCAAGTCCGAACTGGATCTTGTTGGAAGAGTCGTCTGCTCTGCTGTGGCTATTCAAGAAAATCCTGGTTTGTTTTTAACCGACTTCAAAAAAGAAGGAAGGTTCTCTATTCAAACCGCATGTTTTTTTTATGTTTGTTAGCTCATAACTTCTGAACGGATGCTCCGATTTTGACACTTTTTCTTTTGTTGAAAAAGTCTTGGTCTGAAATAGGTCCCATTGAAATATCTTTACAATCTAAAGAAAATACAGGGTGCCCCAAAAAATCAGTCCCAACTCTTTTAACTGCTAAACAGCTGCAGCTATAGTGTTAAAAATCGTATGTAAGTATAGCAAAGTGGCCATGTAGTACAAGGTCAAACCGCTTGCAGCGCCACCTGGTGGAAAATAGCGGAGTTAGTGTTGCTATCTCGAAAACGTTCTAGAGAAAAAGGTGAATTACAAAGTTGAAAAGTATCATTGATTTAGTACAAAAAGATACATTCATGCTAGCGTTCCTGTCTCGGAAACGGTTCAACACAGGGGGAAAGAGTGAATTATAAAATTGCAAGGCATCATCGATTTAGTACGAAAAGATAGTTTAGACATTGATGCTAAAAATACAATGCTAAAAACGTGCATTTGTTTTTTCGCAATTTCTTACACTATGCACGCTTCAGCTACATTGCACACGTTGTAGCGTAGCTGGTGAGACATATGTTATATAAGTTCAAAATACGGTTACTTGATACTTTTTGTTTTGTTGTAGAGATCTTGGTCTGAAGTAGGTCCCATTGTAATATCTTTACAATCTAAAGAAAATAAAACGTCATCTGGTGAAAAACAGCGGAATCAGCGCTCCTATCTCAAAAACGGTTCAAGATGGGAGAAAAGTTAATTACGAAGTTTTAGAGCATCATCGATTTACTAGGAAAAGACAGGGTTTACACATTATTGCTAAAATAGAACGCTTGAAACGTGCAGTTGTTTCTTCGCAATTTCTTACACTGTGCACACTTGAACTACGTTGCACACTTTGCAGCGTAGCGGATGACACGTATACTCTGTGGTTCAAAGTACTGTTACTGTAAGCGGTCACATCGATTAGCGCAAAGTCGTTTTCAACCAACTTCAGAAAAGAGGACGTTCTTAATTCGAGCTATGTGTTGTTGTTGGTGTTTGCAAGATTGTAACTTCGTAAGAGATGCTCTAATTAACCAACTTCAAAAAGGAGGAGGTTCTGAATTCAAACCGTATGTATTTTTGTTTGTTAGCTCATAACTTCTGAACAGATAATCGGATTTTGGTACTTTTTGTTTTATTGTAAAGGTCTTGGTCTGAAATCGGTCTCATTGCAATATCTTTACGACCAACAGAAAATACAGGGTGCCTAAAAAAGTCAGCCCCGACTCTTTTAACTGCTGAACAGCTGCAGCTATAGTCATAAAAGTGGTATGTAGGTATAGTAAAGTGGATATGTGCTGCGCGATTCAACCGCCTACAGCGCCACCTGGTGGGCAACAGTGGCGTTAGCGTTCCTATCTCGGAAACAGTTCAAGACAGGGGAAAAAAGTGAATTATAAAATTGCAGAGCATCATCGATTTAGTACGAAAAGATAGTTTAGAAGTTAATGCTAAAAACAGAACGCTTAAAATGTGCAATTGTTTGTTCACAATATTCTATTTTGTGCACACTTGAACGACATTGCATATGTTGTAGCGTAGCGGTCGACATTTATGCTATGTAAAATTCAAAGTATGGTTATTGTAAGCAGTCATATCGATTAACGCATAGACATTTTAAACCGACTTCATAAAGGAAGAGGTTCTCAATATGAACCATGTTTCTCTTTGTTGTTGTTGTTGTTTTTGAAATTTGTTAGCTTATAACTTCGTTAGAGGTGATTTAATTTTAATACTTTTTTTTGTTGTCGTAATGATCTTGGCCTGAAATAGGCTTCATCAGGATTTCATTAAGATATAAACAAATTACAGGATACTCACAAAAGTCTGTTCTCACTTTAACTGCTGAACGCATGCAGCTACACTGCTAAAAGCAGTAAGTAAGTATCGATGTTGAAACTTCTGTCTGTCAGCTGCAATGCATATTTTGTTCTTTGTTTGAACTTTACGCTGCGCTATTTTCAGCGCAGCGAGTGACACGTATACACTGTAAAGTTCAATCTATATGCCTAATCGAATTTTTGGTTACGAATATAATGCATCCGTTCTTTACATTTCTAAAGACTTTTTAACTTAACGTATGTTCATTCACTACATAGTTTTTTGCTCATATCCGATAAAGGCAAGAAAAGTGACACAACTTAAAAATGCAGCATTTGAAAAAAATCAATTTAAAAATAACTTGACTAGAATAAAACTGGCACAACTGTCTCTCGAGTGGATAACTTTCTGGATGGAGATGTATTTTTTTGTTCACATTGGGTGCATTTCATGTATTTTTCAGTGACATAAACAATTTTTTGAGTTATGTCACTTTTCTCGGAAGTTGTGATTTGTGAAACTGCCGTCGAACGTCTTTTGATGTTCTGCTATATGAATAAGTTTACACTGAAAAGAGAAAAATAAAATCTTTTTGTAAAAAAATAGAACCGATTCCAAAAAGCAACTACTATTCAAAAAAAAAAAAAGTATGAATTGAAAGTAAATTGCGCCTAAAAGTATAAAATAATTTCCTTAGCCAAACAACCTACAATTAATCATAACTTTTGAAGTCGGCGCAAAATTAAATACAAAAATCAAATCCTATTCAAAATACACATCTCACATTGTCACCTGCAAAACGCAGCCGAAAACTATTTTGATTCAAGAAAACAAATAAGATTTCGTAAGAAGCAAAAGTTGGCGAAGATGCTGGTATCTGACGTCCTTGGTGAAAGAAAAATCGCAAAATTATCTGGCAAACATATTTAATTTCTTTGGGATATCATGATTAATTTGATAAGATATATTAAGAGAGTAATCAAGAATATGAAACAATACTTCGTACAAAATATATTATGAAAATATACATCTTGCGTGTATATCTTTGCAATACTAATCCAAAAGCCACCAAGGATGATAGTTATCAAAGTTATACCGAATTTTCAAAGGAATCTCTAACTTCGTAGAAGCATAAATACCGCATTGTGAAGAATGCTCACTGTTCTGTGTAGATGCTACCAATGGACCAATTGTATACTGTCATAAAATAATAAAGGAAACATGAAAATGGATCATTCGAGACGACAGCATTTGTTACTACCGATCTAAAGACAAACCTTTAAAAACTAATTAAATTTTATTTAATTTTGCGCCGACTTCAAAAGTTATGATTAATTGTAGTGTTATGGGTTGTTTGGCGAAGGAAATTATTTTATACTTTTAGGCGCAATTTAGTTTCATTTCATACTTTTTTTTTTTTTTTTTTAAATAGTATTTGCTTTTTGGATTCGGTTCTATTTTTTTACAAAAAGATTTTATCACAGAAATATTCCAAACCCAGAAAAACTAATTTCTCTACATTTATGCATCATAGTTCTTTCACAGAAAGCAGATGATTGAAAACAGGGCATGTGTGTTTCTAAAAATAGAACTGAACTGCCATGTGATCTATTCGATAGAACTCTACACTGTAAAAAAAAATCCCGTAAGATTACGGGGAAAGCCCAGCAGCAGCGATTCTAGACAAAGCCCGTAAAAAAAAAAAAAAAAAAAACATTGGTTTTACGAGCAAAATGATTTTTTACAAGCATGTAACGTAATTTATGGTTATTATATACTTAATTTACGGTCTAAGTGTTTCTTTTTACGGGCTTTGTCTGGAATCTCTGCTAGAGGTCTGCACGGGCCGAAATTTTCAGGTCCGGGCCCGGCCCGGCCCGTTGGAATGGTTTGCTTACCCGTCCCGTCCCGGTATGAAATAGAAAAATTCGGCCCGTTTCTTTTATGCTAGTGTACGGCCCGGTCCGGACCGGACAAAAAGCGATAAAGTCAGGCCCGACCCGATTCAAAAATATGTAAAATTACAAAAAAAAAAAAAAAAAAAAAAGGCCTTTCTACGAAAAAAATTTTTAGTATGTGTTTGGCAGAGGTTTTATATAGCTAAGCAATAGAATGTTCTTTAACAAAACTGCTGAATGTTTACCAGATATTTATATATAAACAATATTTCATTATTACAGACGTACAGAAGGCACAAAGACAGACAGAGAGTCAAATCGAAAATATTAGCATTCTCAAACAATATAGGAAGATATTTAAAATGGTTAATAGTACTAAAAATACACTTCCAACCACTTCCTGTTATATACCGTAATGTATCAAATCTTTCCTGCTATCGGGTAAAAAAAACTTTAATGATAATCCAACCATATCCAATAGAAAAGATGCTTTTGCACATGCTAGAAATGATGCTACTTTCATCCAGTGCCCCGGAGAAAAGAAAAAAAAAAGTCTAAGAGGAAAAGTTACATCGGAAGGATTTTTATAGCCTTCGTACCACCTAAACACTACAGACCATAGAAAACAAAGCCTTATATACAGTAACGTATCTAAATTCTTTTGTTTGTTACATGTACGGAAACTGGTAGTAACATGCATATTATTTTGAAATGGAAACCATCTAATATTACAATTTTTATTAAAATCACAATCAACTGATTGGAAAAAAATCATATTTAATGAAATTTTTTATTTTTCCGACTGAGTGAAAATAATGCCTGGAGCGGGAGTCGAACCCCAGAAACTTTCTGCCAAAAGATTGTCTGAGTGAGTAATGCTGACCGATTGTCGGCCTGGATAGTTCAATTTGTAGAGCTTTGACCTTGTAAGTCAAAGTTCTGGGGTTCGACTCCCGGTCAAGGCATTATTTTCACCCAGTCGGAAAAATAAAAAATTTCATCATCTAATATTACTTTAAATAAAATATATTAATTTCGAGACATGTTTAAAATATTTGCGGAAAATTAGATCACGAACTGACAAGCTGATAAACAATTAAATTGAAGTTACAGACATCTTTTAACAAAATAAAATTTTATATGACATACCAGACTGTAACATTATGTAAAATAAATGACTGAAAAAGTATTTTATCGTTTTCCTTTTTCGTTGATTAACGAGGAATCTAGAAAAAGATGCGGGCCGGGTCGGGCTCGGGCTTAAAATTTCCTCCAGGCCCGGCCCGGCCCGAGTACACAAAAAAATATTTAGCCCGAGCCCGGCCCGGCCCGAGAGCAAATTGAAATTTTCGGCCCGGACCCGGCCCGAGGGCCGGGCCGGGCTTGGGCTCGGGCCGAAAGCCCGGCCCGTGCAGACCTCTAATCTCTGCTGCCGGGCTTTCCTCGTAATCTTACGGGATTTTTTTTTACAGTGTATTTTTACTTTCCGAACACTATAGTGAGGAAAGTATTGTAATCATGTCAAAAATCCGAATTTGAGATTTTGATGTTTCTATACGTTTCGAGGTCCAATGAGTCCGTTTTCACTATTTTTGCGATGATGTATGTATGTGTGTGTGTATGTATGTGTGTATGTATGTGTGTATGTCTGTGAGTGAACACGCTAGCGTCTAAACGCTTCGTTCGAATAACCTGAAAGTTAGTACGTATATTGTAAGTCACCATAGTACGAACCCTATTGATTTTGGTGAATCTAGCACTTATAGTTTTTTTACAGGCTCACAAAGAAAAATTATTTATCATTATGGCCTATGGGAGCAAAATCTTAAAAGTGCGATAGCATCTAAACGCCTTATTCAATTGAGCAAAAAATTTATACACATATTATAGGTCACAAATACTCAATCTGTATAGATTTTGGAGAATCTAGCATTTATAGTTTTTTTACAGGAACACAAATAAAAATTCTTTATCATTATGCCTATGGGGCCAAATTTTTAAAAGTGTGATAGCACGCCGATTATGTAGATTAAACGCCTTATTAATCTAAGCAAAAAATTTGTACACATGTTATAGGTCACAGTTGCACCAATTGTAGAGATTTTGGTGAATCTAGCGCTTACAGTTTTTTTTATAGGGACACAAAGAAAAATTCTTTATCATTATGGCCTATGGGACCAAATTTTTAAAAGTACGATAGCATCTAAACGCCTTATTCAATTGAGCTGAAAATTTATATGAGTGTTATAAATCACTGTTGCACTAACTATAAGCATTTTGGTGAATCTAGCATTTATAGATTTTTACAGGAACACAACGAAAAATTCTTTATCATTATGATCTATGGGCTCAAAGTTCAGTAGCGTTCAATAAAACATCGTGTGATATAGGGAGAAAAATACTCAAACACTCTATTATGGTTTTCTCTCTTTTGTTTGTTTAACAACTCCTCTTTCTTTACTTTATCTACAAAACTGTTAATTACTCAATGCTCGGAAAGTCGAGTGGAGTCACTCCAGATTTTTTTTTTATGTATTCGTCATTCACTGCAGTTTGTAACGTAAAATTTAAAATAGCAAGATCGGTTTATATTATGGTTTTTCCTTTCATTTACTTATTTATTTTTTTAATTAAACGATGCAAATTATAAAACCGAACGTTGTTTATTTTTGAGTAGAAAATTAATAATTAATCAAAATGTATTCAAGGCTTTCTTACAGAAACAAAAAAACCAAGAAGATACTGTGGATAAATTAAATCCTAACCTTTGACACATACCTTAAATAGCAGACCTGTTTATCTATTTGCTTATTTGCCTATTTTGAACATTTATTCAGAACTGATCTATTTATAACATATTAAATATAAAAAGACCTAGCTTTACTTCGTGGTCGTTTAAGATCTTTCGGTACCGGGCACCCGGTCCTCATCAGAAACGTTGCTTCTGTGGTGGAAAACTTGAGACTGTTGACTCCTCTGCTGATTTCTCATCAGGTGGCTCCAATCTGTATTTGGGGCTACTGCGCTGCTATCGTTGCATACGTCGCTATTGGTTAATATTTCAATTGACTCGCGGTACATGGCATAGTTGTAATTATCGTAATCTGCTAATTTTACGGTTTTATCAAAGTTTATTTTAATATTGTTTTTACTATATGTTTTGGCTAACGCGGTATTATATTTTCCGGTTTTAATGTCGTTTTCATGTTCTTTGATCCTAGTTTTTATTTTTCTTTTAGTGACACCAACATATGAGCCTTGTTTATTGTTTTCATCTATGAATGGAATTTTATAAATGCCGGCGGTTTCAAGAGGGGGGGTGGGGTTTTTATCGCTTCGGATTAGCTGAAAAATATTTTTGTTGGGTTTGATGGGGATATTAATGCCATATTTGTTAGCTGTATTTTTAATTTTGTTAGCGGCTCCGCGATCGTACGGGATGGATGGGGTAAATTTAATGGGTGCTATTTGGTGGCTGGGTATTTGGTCGAGGTTTTTGAATCTATTTTTAATTAATTTGTTAACTATTTTATCAGGATATCCGGCTTTTCTTGTGAAATTTTTAATGATGTTAAGTTCTTCTTCGAGATCGTCTGGTTCATTACATATTAAAATGGCACGGTTGATGTATGATTGGATAGCATTTGTTTTATAGCGAAATGGTGTTTTACTTTTAAAGTGGATAATTTCGTTACTATTAGTGGGTTTTCTATACACAGTGGTTCTAAAATTATTTTTATTGTGGGTAATTTTAACATCCAGGAAATTTAATTGTGAATTGTTCTCTTCTTCGTAGGTGAATTGTATATTTTGATCATGGCTATTGATACAATTGAGAAGTTTATTAATGTCAGTGTTTTTCTCGACGATGGCGAATACGTCGTCGACGTAACGATACCAGTATTTAATTTGATTTTTTAGATTTTCTATGATTTGATTTTCTAGTTTTCTCAGTTTGAATTCAGCGACGAAGCCTGAGATAGGCGACCCCATGGGCATGCCTTTGGTCTGTTTGTAAATCTTTTCGTTGAAGGTAAAATAATTTTCTTTAAGAAGGAAATTGGTAGTAGCGTTTAAAGTTCGGGCTATTTCTGGATCAGTGTAAGTTTCGTTGATAGTTTCGTTAACTATTTCGCAAGCTTCATTTATATCAATAGAGGGATAAAGATTTATAACGTCAAAACTAATTAAATGATAATTTTCTTTATTTTCGATTTCTCTAAGTTTTTTAATAAAATCTTCTGTTGATTCTAACGAGTGGGTGGAGGGGGGAATGATTTTTCGGTAAATGCTTGCCATGTATTTTTCTAAGGAGTAGGTCGGTGCTTCGTTTTTATTGACAACGGGACGGAATTTAGGGGGGGGTTTGTGATCTTTATACCTTCCAAAAATTCTAGGTGTATTGGGTGCATGGTTTACTATTTTAGGGGGGATATTTTCAGGCCATTTACCTTCTTTAATAATTTTGCGGGTTTTTTCAATTAATTTATTGTTTGGGTCTTTATTAACGATCTCAGCCCCTATTTCTTTGATGGTGTCTTCCATTTTGGATACATAGTCTTCACGGTTAAGGATGGCGATTCTTTTGGTTTTATCTGTTAAAGTACAAGTAATTTCATTGTTCTTTTTAAGTTTCTTTAACTCTGCTAGGTCTAATTTATTAATATTTTTATTTTTAGTGGATTTTTCAATTTCAGAAATGGCGATATTACGAATACTGTTTTGGTTATTTTCCGGGATTTTATTAATGGCAGATTCAATTTTGGCAATGCTATGTTTAACGTTAACGGGTTGATCCAATATGAATTTATGTCCTAAGCTAAGAAGTTCGTGTTGATGGTTATTTAGTGTAGTGTTAGATAGATTTATATATGGGATTTCATTTTTAGTAACTGGTTTATAATTCCTTTTTCCAAGCCAAAATTTAATTCTTTTATTATGTTTATTGTACTAAACTTTGATAACTACTTTGATACTATTTAAACTTTGATAAAACCGTAAAATTAGCAGATTACGATAATTACAACTATGCCATGTACCGCGAGTCAATTGAAATATTAACCAATAGCGACGTATGCAACGATAGCAGCGCAGTAGCCCCAAATAGAGCTTGGAGCCACCTGATGAGAAATCAGCAGAGGAGTCAACAGTCTCAAGTTTTCCACCACAGAAGCAACGTTTCTGATGAGGACCGGGTGCCCGGTACCGAAAGATCTTAAACGACCACGAAGTAAAGCTAGGTCTTTTTATATTTAATATGTTATATTAATAGACTTCGTTTTTTATTTTAATTAAATTCAACTGATCTATTTATTTTGTTTAATAAGCACCGAGATACCGAAAGTCACAAATTTTTAACAACAGTATTCTTTATTATATTTGACCAGGTTCCACGATCCATGGACGGTCTGTGTAACGCATGCATCGCTTGCAGTGGTGGAAAATTGATTATTTTTGTAACATTTTCACATTTAACCTGCTGCATTATATCTGATATTTACGAATAATACATATTTATTGCTTATAAATTCTGTCCCTTTATTTCTTGTAACTCTAATTATTATAGGCTGGTCAGGGACTGCTATGCAATTCTCAATCCTTTGGATGTGCTGTACCTGCATTTAAAGTTTGTCCCAATATTTATGGGACACCGTGTGTATAAAGAATAGTTTATTACATTTTCGGTCAAACGTAATGCTTTAAAATTTTTTGGAATATTACCACAGTCATTTTAATTTGCTACATTTAATAAGATTTACTGACTCTGAAAGGAGCGACTTACATAGAAAAAATAATTGTGTGAAACTCGTGTATTTTCAAGAGTAGCTAATTATATGTATATAGTAAAATGCTTTTTTGAATAGATTAAAGGAAAAGAAGTATTTTGATATAGATATTTTTGAATTATTAAAATTTATTCGGGATTATATAATTCTATAATATAAACTAGAATTATTTAGACATTAATATTCTAAATTGCAAGTAGTTTTTCAAGTGTTTTTACTTAATATATTTTCTATGTATAAATTTAACTGAAATTAACCTCTACGACATGATCAAAGTTCATGCATAAGTGCAACTATTTTCAAGATGTTTTGCTTATTTATATCTTAGAAGAAACTTAGAACGGTTTTTGAATAAGTAATGAGTTGCCTTAACGATTTCCTTCTCTCAACATAATAGCCCACAAATTTTGCAAAATAAAAAGAGTTTGGGATAATATTCTTTTTACTCATTTTACTAAACAGCACTAACAAGGAAACAAGAATTTTCCAGCTTTTCAAACACTCGTAAAAAATTCAGTAGTTCAAAAGTTTAGTAATTTCTGTTTTATAGAAAGAAAAAAAAATAGAAAGAACATAATTGCTTGGAGTATTAGAAAAAATTTGAAATTAAGATATGTAAATTATAATTAAGATTAAAAAAAAAATACTTTTTTGAAATATTATTGTATCTTTTTAAATTCACTTTTGTAGGATTATAGTCTCATAAAACATTGGAAAATGGTCCTACTTATTTTTGTTATTCTAGGATAAGTTTTTCATATATAATTTTTACAGAAAATTTGAAATAAAAACAATTAGCAGAATTAACTTATTAAAATTTTTAAAAGGTTTTGCTGTAAAGTGAACTTTTTCATTAAATTTTTGAAAGTAGAACAGTTTTTGTAACTTGTCGTTATAATCACTAAACATTTTCAACACAGCGTCAGCAATTCTGGTACACCGAAGTGCCAAAATATCTGGTACAGGGGTGCATATGCAAATATGGAACCAATCAAAGTGTGATGCGTTCGACAGTGCTTATATTAGATAACTGGTGTCTTTCAAAGATATTGGATAGATTCCTACTTCTACAATAGCAGGTTATCAAGATTTAACAGACTTTGAACATGATGCTATAATTGATGCATGAGAAAAGGGTGATAGCATCTTCGAGGTTACGACGAAATTGGATTTTTGCGTACGATCATTTCATGAGTATACCGTGAATATCGGAAATTCGGTAAAACATGAAATCTTTGACATCGTTGCACTGTAAATAATCTTACTAACGTTCCTCCAGAAGGTTATGTAAATTCCCTCAGTATGTGTGTGGAATGAGATAAGGTTTTAGAATACACCATTCTTTTGAGCAACTTTACACATCTTGTTTTAAAAACATTACAAGACATGGAGAAACCATTTCTGTGACTTGCGAAGGATGATATCTGTTAAAAAGCTGACCAGTCGGGTTTCAACATTTCCCCACTGACATCGGTGCCTAGCAAAAGCGGAAGTGAGTGGAATCGAAATCGACTCAAATCTACTAGCGAGAGCGAGCATATGTTTTTCGACGGGAGAATGAAAATTAAACTGTACATATTAGAAATAAGAAATTTTTTAAATATCGGTAAGTATGAACAAAATTTTAATCCATTCCTTAATTAAATCATTTATATTTTCTAAAAAAAATTTAAGGATTATTTTTTGAACTGCTAAACATATAATGAAAATAAATATGAAGAGACGCTTTCAAGAGAACTTATTACAATTAGTTAACTTTTAAAGAAATAGATACGTACGTAATAATTTTGGAAATACTAGTAACTCTACAATAAATTTTCTAAGAATTTTGTATACAGTTCTGACTTACACTACATTACATTAATTTATATATGATGAACATTTTTATATAATTATATTACAGCAAATTTTAATTAGGGAAATTTATAAAATTCAGACTCTTATTTTGTTTAAAAATCTTTTCAAAAAGGTAAAATGTTTATTGATTCCATAATGAATGAAATTATTTGTACAAGAAATTCACATACAAAAAGAGAAATTTAGATAAAAGAAAAGCCGTTCCTCTTAACTATAGCCCCCCCCCCCCCAAAAAAAAAAAAAAAAAAGCAGCCGTTGAAAGTATTACAAGACATAACATATTGAACTCCATTTTCAAGTTGCATCCAACATGAATGTGGTTAAATTTGCTAACAAATGGGATTAAATTTGCTTACTAATTTATTCCATAAAATAAATAAATAAACCTTAAATTTATTTACTTATTTATTTATTTACTTTTTAACATGAGATTTAAAATAAACTCTTGGTTTATATTTAAAAAATGAGAGTAAATATGCACTTTAACATATTCAGTGAAATATTGTATGACACTTTACACAATTTACTCCCCTCCATTCTATATACCGGGTGATTCAAAATAGATGTTACAGCGATTATCTCGTAAACTAAGAATGATAGAAACATACTTCCAATTACAAAATTAGAGCAAATTAAGAGTAGATTTCAAATATAGCATATTTTTTGTACAAGGGGCTGTATGCAAATTAAATACGACATTTAATTTTTATACGATTGTTTTGATAGTTTTTGGATTGTTGTTTTGTATTATGGTGGAGAGAGCTATTTTTTTTTCATGGCAACCGGGAGAGATATGTGAGGGAGTTCCTCACATATCCTTTTATTTCATCAAATTTATTATATCCTAACTAATTATATATTTATTCACAATTAAAATCTATTAACCTTTAATAATCCTCTTTAAATATGCCAAACTTATTTTAAATTAAGTAAATTCTTTATTGGAAATTAAAATACTTATCATTTTCTAATTTTAAGAACAAATTCAGTATTAAATCCATTGATCTCTTTTTAGCATAATGCAATATATATATGGGGATTTAATACACAATTTAATTTTATTATCCCTTAAAGTAATTATTTTTTATTTCCTTTTTCAATGGGTTTCGCAATAAATCTAATTATATTTATAGCTATAAATGTTCTGTTGGAAAATTTCCGTTATATCTTTTTATTATTTTATTTTATTTTACACTCAAATAATCTATTTAATTGCAGCTATTAAACTAATAACCCGTTGTGTAGACATCATGTCGCAAGAATTTCGTAATATTTTATGATTACTTGCACCTGTCTTCCAACGATCTTCTTGGCGAATGTGATTTATGCCAAGGTGGGGCTGCCATATTTTCAACCGTCTTTTTATTTTTAAAATTTCCCATTAAAATAACATTAACACAAAGGAAAATATATTGGCGCCCTTGGCTTTATAATGTGGTGATATTATCTCTATCTGGCAGTTAACATCTGGGCTGTCGGATTGGATTCCATATAGTTTTGATAATAATCGCGGTCTGTTGAACATGTTATAGATTAGCTCTCTCTCCCACCAGCTTTATAACAGTTTCCATCAAAATTATGAACCGGGTTTTGTTATTAAAAATTAATTAAATTGCCTTTTTATTCTATAATTATAATATTATTTGTTTTGAAAATTATCTTTAATAAATATTCTACAGTTCAAAATAGTTTCGCAATGTACTCCTTTTTTACCTCTGCAAACAAGGTATGTTAAAAGTGTATATTTTTAAATTTGATTCTTCCACTACAGTATACCAAAAACAATCCTATAGATGTATAATTCTATATCAGGGGGGTTACCGCCATTCTCAACCCCCGTTTAATTATAGTGCCTATACTTATCAAAACAAAAATCATGTCTGTTATCAATTTCCTTGAAAGTAGCAAATCTTGATCAACTTTTCAAGTGGCAACTAGATATGGAATCCGAAGTACCAAATTCGCATTTCCTGTAGTTATTACTTTCTCATACCCATAAGGTAGAAAAGTATTGTTTTGGGGCCAAATTTTCAGAAGTGAGTTTTTGTTATATTTACACGTTTTGAGATCCCCTGAATATGAAAATCGTGTTTTTAGCGGTTGGTCTGTGTGTGTGTCTGTCTGTTATCAGCATATCTTAAGAACAAATAACAGCAGATATTCAAACTTGGTATTCTAAATATGTATCATATAGGGATGCTACATAAAGCTTTTCATTGAGATGAAACAAATGGTTCGTGTACAGGGACACTCAAGAATATTCAAATACATTACGTCTATGGGGGAAATTGCAGGTAAGTAGAGTTTAACACCTATAGACTGCACTAAACCAAATGAAATGAATATATATTTTTTATATGCATAAAAACATGCCTCATGTAGAATATAACAGGGAAATCATTCACTGTTCATTTACAGGGCTACACAAAATAACTAGATTATGATGCGACAATAGCTGAAAATTGATGGAAGTGCATTTTAGGTTGTGCCGTATATTATTACTATAGGTTTATATTTAGGTGCACTTTGTGGTTTGTACATATTCTTCAAAAGATATACAGGGTTGCAAATATTTAAGCTATAATATTCTTTTTTATTGTTAGTGAAAGTGCTTTACTATAACATTTTACCATGTCCAGGAAAACTGCTGAGGAATGAAAATGAATTCCTCATAGACATATGAAAAATAATGTATGTTTTAAGCTAAATATGCATCGCTTGTTTTTTTGTGTATTTACACGTTTTGAGGCTTCTTTATTACCAAAGTCAAGTTTTTAAAAGTTTGATTATTGCCTGCGTCGAATAATTTCAGGAAACGAATATTTTCATCAGATCACCCCTCACACAGAACTAACTATCATATAAAACTCTTCCGAAGCCTAATTTGAATTATTTTAACATAGGTTTACAGTACTCTTTATGTTACCTCTTAATCTCCAACCTGTATTTATGGTATTAAATTTCAGGATAAGAGAAAGTCGTGTGAGTGGCACACCAGATTATTTGTTGTTAAATTATGCTGATAATTCGTACATATATAGATCAACCAATAAAAATTTACCTTTCGTATTCAGGAGGCCTCAAAATGTGGTATTAAACAGAAAAAAATCGCTCTTCAAAAACTACTTTGTTTACAGTATGGGTATGAGAAATTAATTTTCCGTTCTGTGTCAGCAGTGTTCTTCGAAATTAGACGATTACGCCAATTAGATTTAATAATAATAATAATAAAAATGTTTACCTTAATTTTGGGTAGCCGTGTATATTGTCTATAAACCATATACAAATGACTTTGTGTACGTAAATTTCGTGTTATATGTAAAACAAGTAACATAAATTTAAATACACTTGCAGCAGTTTCCAAGTATAGCTCCAATATATCACAATACTCTGGGTAACCCTGTAAATGAATGATGAAGGATTGCTATACCACAATCTACATAAAACATGCTTTTATGCGTATAAAAAATCTGTTCTTTTCATTTTGTTTAGTGCGGTATATACATGTCGCACTGTACATATGAGAAAATTCACTCACAGACGTAATGTATTTGAAATCTCTTAGATGACCCTGTAAACAAACAATTGTCTGATCGCAACGAATACTTTAGTATAGCACCGCAATATGATACGGATTTAGAATATCGAATTTGGATTTTCTGCTACTATTTGTTCTTGAGATATTCTAATAATACAGAAACACACGCACACACACACACACACAGAGACCAACCGCTTAAAACATGATTTTTGAATTCAGAGGATCTGAAAACGTGGAAATATAAAAAAAGCTATTTTTCGGAAATTTCACTCAAAAACAATTCTTTCTCTACACCGTGTATATGAGTAATAGAATGTATAAAAGAAAAGAAAGAATAATGAATTTGAAAATTCCCTTTTAGTACATAAATTATTCATAAATTTTATTTGTTAAATTATCAAAGAGTATTCTCTTGTGCATTCACAGAGACATTACAGGTTAAAATAGCCGTATTTCCCTGAATGATTTTTCTTTTTTTTTTCCCCAAACGCTGATCAACGTGTGCCTTATTACAAAAGCTATAGTAATTACATTTTCTCACTTTTGATACAACCCCTTAAGTTTTGGCGAAAAATGCTAGAATTTTAAAATTGCAATAACTCTGCGAGATTTTGACTTAGAGAGATGATTTTTTTTATATTTTGATTGTTAGAGCGAGGAGAATATTTTTCTAAATATAAGTCATATGATAGGAGGGGCCGTATAAAAATTAAATTTCGTATTTAATATGTATACAGCCCCTTGTACAAAAAAATGGCATATCTGAAATCTACTCTTAATTTGCATTAATTTTGCAATTGGAAGTATGTTTTTATCTTTCTTAGTTTACGAGATAATCGCTGTAACATCTATTTTGAATCACCCGGTATATATGGCAATTCAGGAAATCCCCACGTCTCCCCACTTAAAAAAAAAATCTTTACTCCCGCCCCCCTCCCTATTTATTCATTTGTTAAAATTATGTAATTACTCAAATTGTTTGTCTATTTTTTTTTTCCAAAATAATGAACTTTTTTTTTTTTTTTTTTTTTTTTTTTTTTTTAAATCCATCTACACATATATATCTATATATAAGGTTAAATATGAATGAAAAAACTGCACCGTGAAAAAATGCAGAATTATGTAATCACAAAACACTTCATAATCTATAAATCTATAATTCACGTGCTCAGTTTCAGTCATAGAGTCTAGTCAAGTTGGGAGAGCTTCACTTATTTATTTTATTAATTACACATAATAAATTTACTATTTGCAGAATTTTAAAGAAGAATTCACAATTTATATTAAATTCAGGAGTTATTCAGGAAAAATATTGTTTCTCCATGAAGGAGCCAAGACTAAGATATGTAAATCACAGCTTTTCATGTTCAAGAGAAATGTAGTACTTCCTGTTTAAGACAGGCCGAAAAACTAAACTAAAAAAAAGTAACATTCTCAGAGAGAGAAAAAATCACCTCTCATTTGGCAAAGAGCCAAACTACGAGTCAGGAGGTAAAGCATGAATCGAAACCAGAAGCTACGTTCAAACAATGCACTTTTATTATACCTATAATTTTTTTGCAATTTTTTTTAGAAAATTAATTTTGTAAATTAATTTTAAAAATTATTCATTCTTTGTGATAATAATTTCAAATTTTTTAGAGGAGTTTTTTCTTTTTAACACATTCCAACAAGGTTGAAAAGTGTTTATAACTTCGGTTTGTCTGTCTGTCCGTCTGCCTTTCCGCGCTCTAACTCCCGTAAATATTTATGGAATTTCTTTAAACTGATATATGTTATTCAAATTTACTATCGGACGTTCCCTATTGAAAATGGAGTTTATATCTCTACTGGTTTGTTTACAGGGACACCCGAAAATATATCAAAGCATTGTGTTCTATGAGAGGTATTTCTATAAACCATATTTTCATATCTTTACACTAGACATAACTTAATGAAATTGAAATATGTTATTCAAGTTCACTATCGGACGTTCCCTATGAAAATAGAGTTTATACCTATACTGGTTTGTGTACAGGGACACCCGAAAGTATATCAAAGCATTGTGTTCTATGAGAGGTATTTCTATGAACCATATTTTCATACCTTTACTGTAGACATATCTTAATGAAATTGAAATATGTTATTCAAGTTCACTATTGGATGTTTCCTGTATAAAATGGAGGAAATACCACCATCGGTTTATGTACAGGGACACTCAAAAGTATTCCAAGGAATTGCGTTCTATGAGAGATATTTCTGTAAATCAAATTTTAATAACTTTACTTCCACGAAGTTTTTGGAAATTGAAATATGTTATTTATATACACAAAAGAATGCTTTGCACAGAGTATAGCATGATTAGCATTAGATTTACAGGGTGGCACAAAAATATCCAATTACATTAGGAGCTATTAATAAAAAATTGCTAGAATTGTACTTTCGTTTACGTTAAGCGTTTTTAACACTTTCTAAATTTTTTTACTTGTGAATATAATTCCAGTTTTATGTATCTGCCAGTCCGTCTGTCTGTTTGCCTGTCTGTCTGTCCGAGCTATAACTCCAGTAAATATTTATGGAATTTCTTGAAATTGATATATGTTATTCAAGTTCACTATCGGATGTTCCCTATTGAAAATGGAGTTTATACTTCTACTGGTTTGTGTACAGGGACACCCGAAATTATTTCAAAGCATTGTGTTCTATGAGAGATATTTCTGTAAACCATGTTTTCATACCTTTACTGTAGACATATGTCAATTAAATTGAAAAATGTTATTCAGGTTCACTATTGGATGTTTCCTGTATAAAATGGAGGAAATACCACCACCGATTTATGTACAGGGACACTTAAAAGTATTACAAAGCATTGCGTTCTATTAGAGATATTTCTATAAAACAAATTTTGATAACTTTACTTTCCATGAAGTTTTAGGAAATTGAAATATGTTATTTATATGCACAAAAAATGCTTTGCATAGAATATAGCATGATTAGCATTAGATTTACTGGGTGGAAACAATATCCAGTTACATTAAGAACTATTAATAAAAAATTGCTAGAATTGTACTTTCGTTTACACTGAGTGTTTTTAACACATTCTAACATTTTTAAGTGTGAATATGATTTTAGTTTGTGTATCTGCCCTTCTGTCTGTCTGTCTGCCCGCACTCTAACTCCTGTAAATATTTATGGAATTTCTCAAAACATATATTTTATTGAAGTTCACAATCGGATGTTCCATACTGAATTGGAGTGAATATCTCTTCTGGTTTGTGTACAGGTACACCGAAAAGCATTCGAAAGCATTTTCTTCTATGAGTGTTATTTTTATAAATATTTTCCCTATAGAATGTTCCCCATTTAAAATGACATTAATAGGTCCTGTGTAACTAGTTTGTTTACAGGTACAAAAAAAAAAAAAAAAAAAAAAAAAAAAGAAAATGCCAATGCATTACGTTTTAAGACAGAATTTTTTGAAAATTATATTTAAAAATCTTTCTACTGTAAAAATCATAAAAATATTGAAATGTATTGTTAATATTCTAAAATAATGTTTTGTATAGAATATGATATGCTTAACTTTCTGATTTACAGGGCTACACTAAAATATTCAGAGAGATCAAAAGCTGTAATTATAATCTAATGGCTGCGTTTCCTTTTGCTTTAAGCCTTTTTAACACTTTCCAAAATGCCTAAGAGTAATTTTAAAATCAATTAGTCTATCTGTATATTCTTCAGTCCTTCTGTCCGTTGTGTGATAACGTAGGAAAAGAATATTAAAAGATATTCGATACTACAATTGCGTACAGTTGGAAAGTGTTAATAATCAATGCGTACTGCATGATTTTTTTTCTTGTTTTCTTTTAAGTTTGAAGCACTTCTGACGAACGAAAATCTGTTGTAGCTACAGATCTACAAAATTTATTTATACAAACAAGGTATCTTGAATTTAAGTTATTTTTAGAGAAAACTCCCTTTTAATCTACTTAGTCACAAACCTTTTCAAAATAGCATTTAGATTTTCTTTTCTTTGTGATAAATATTTTTCCTTTTATACAATATTTTTAAAAAATGATTTTTTTTTTTTAATTGCCACAAACAATTATGAAGTCTTGTCAACTCTTTGGTAAACTGTTTTGTAGCGGTTACTGTCTCACAACACATTTACGCGCCTTTGTCATACACGTAAATCAAATTTTAAATTATCACGTGCATACTGTAGTAGAATTTTTATTTACCGACTTCAAAAAAGAAGGAATGTTCTCAATTCAAACCGTATGTTTTTTTTTTTTTTTTTTTTTTTTTTGGTTAGCTCATAATTTCTGGACGGATGCTCCGATTTTGATACTTTTTGTTTTGTTGAAAAGGTCTTGGTCTGAAATAGGTCCCATTGTAATATCTTTACGATCTAAAGAAAAGGCAGGGTGCTAAAAAAATCAGTCAAAACTCTTTTAACTGGTAAACGGCTGCAGCAATAGTGATAAAAATGGTATGTAAGTCTGCAAAGTGGCCATGTAATACCACTTGCAGCGCCACCTGGGGGAAAATAGCGGAGTTAGTATTCCTATCTAGAAAACGGTTCTAGAAAAAAAAGTGAATTACAAAGTTGAAGAGTATCACCGAATTAGTGCAAAAAGATAGTTTAGACATTCATGCTAGCGTTCCTATCTCGGAAACGGTTCAAGACAGGGGGAAAAAGTGAATTATAGAATTGCAGAGCATCATCGATTTAGTTCGAAAAAATAGTTTAGACATTTTGAATGAAAAATTGTTTTCAATCAGAATACAGACTATTAAATATAAATTATTCACTCAATCACAAACAATATAATTAGAGTACAAATATATATATCACGAAAAAATCTTTATGCAATTTAAAAGCTTTTTTTATTAAAAGTTTAGACTTTTGAGTTGGAATTATTCATGTATAATCTTTCTTAAATAAAATTACTCCTTAAAAAGAATTAAAGCCTCTTTTCCTCATTTTTAATATTTCCTTGTACCAAAACTTATAAACGTAGTTTTGTTTTGGATTATATTTTGAAAACGAAATTGCTTAATCTTTTATAAAGGAAATGAAATAAAAGTTTGTTATATTTTTTTAATTAACTGGATAAGCTAAGATAGACAAAATAGAGCTTTGAAATTAAGAATATGTTATGTAAAAATAAACTTGTAATTTCAATCTGTTGTGATTTTAATGAAATTTTCCATTTCAATTTAATTATCATTATTTTTAAATATTTTTAAAATATTGAGTGAACGATCTTATTATTTTAGTATTTTAGAAATGGTAATTAATTTCTGAGATTTTAGCAGTCTACAAAATATATTTTAATAAGTTTAATAACTTTACATTAAATATTATATTTTTATAGTTTAATATGACTTTAGTCTATCTCATTAACGAAGATTGAATTATAATCCAATCACTAGTTTTCAATTTAAGTGTTGAGTAAATAACTTGAACTTTAAAAACGATTTCTTTAATTAAATATTTGTTAAACCCATCTGAACTCATATTTAAATGCTTGTATAGACTGATTGTGAAAGAAACTAGTCGCTGTACCAAAAATAATTTATAGTTTTTAAAAAGCAGAATTAAAAAAGAAAAATATCTAATATTTAACTAACAGAAGGAGATCAACGGAAAGTAGGAAATATGAAATATTTTTAAATTCACAAGAAGAATTTAAATTCATAAGAAGAAAAGGGAATATTAGTTCTGAAATTTTTTTTTTAAAGTAACTAGCAGGTGTTGCCCACTTCGTTGGTTATTATTGTCAAAATTACATATCACTCATTAATATTAAAGTAAAAAAAAAGTAATTGAAATCGGTAAAAATTTCAGTATTTTTCTTTCCCCCGCCAAAGAGGGCAAATTTCGCAAAACTCTTTTATAGTGTGTCGTGTGTGTTGGATACACATAACTAACCCCACATCAAAAAATTGCATTCCTGTGATAATTTTAAGCAAATTACTTTGCCCCGCTTTCCCTGCCAAAAACGGGAAGGCAGACATTTCGCAAAATCCCTTTATAGTGCGTGCTGGGTACACCGACATACCAAAAAATTTTTCCTGACATAATTTTAAATGAAGTTACGCTTAGAAATATATTTTTTGCCACTCCGCGAAAGGGAGAAGGGGGGAAACTTCACGAAATCCTTTTATGTTTTAGTGACACGTAAAATTGCTTTTCTCAGATAAATTAAAAGATACTTCCCTAGTAGCACCTAACGTTGTTATAGCGTTGCAAATAAGTCTGAACAGTGAAAAATTAGTTGTAACAACGTTAAAACAACGTTATGTGCTCTCAGGGGTTACAATTAAAAATGCGTTTTTTGCCCAGCCAATAATCGAAAATGCGGGACACTTCGTAGAATCCTTTTAAAGGGCGCTTTGGATACACATAGTACATCGGGGGGGGGGGGGGTGACCCCCTGAAGGACCATCAAAAATATTGTTTTTTGAAAGAAAGCTTCATTCCATTTGAAACAATGCGCAGCACGTGATTCTGCATGCTTTGAAACGGGAGATACGAATTTTTAAACATTTTAAACATTTTTTTTTGGAAAAAGAAATGAACAAAATTTGCAGATATCATTTTTTCTACAGATACCAATTGGGATCAATAGCCTACCGATCGAATTTCTACTGATGTATGTAAAGATCTATTGATATCGATTGTGGATATAATCAATAGGCTACCTGGTATCTTACCCAGGGAAAACTCAAGGATGTTTCCTTTAGAGCGCTTTTATCAAGCGACTTAGTTAATTGAACCTTGTATGTAGAGTTCCAAGGCTTTCAAAATGCACAGTTTTTTCCCAGAAAAAAAAAGGGCTTTTTCCCTGAGAAATTAGAGCAAAATTGGGAATTTTCAAGATTTTCAAAAACTGGGAATTTTGAAGTAATGAGTATTTTAATAATTAACGCTAATATATGAAATTTTTTTATAAATAATATTTATAAAGCTAATAAATTAATACTGCATTGTTTTTGTTTCATTAAAACTTTATATTAATAACAATTATAATGCTGTAAATTGTGGTACTGATTAAAAAATGCTTGTTGTGAATGAGGGTATAATAAAGTAGCTAATGCATGATACTTTATCGGAAATAATTTAATAAAATAAAATGAATTATTAACTTCTGAAAAATTGCAATCATTTTACTTAAAAAGAGGTGGTATTAAAAGAATTCTTTTAGAACAATTTTCGTCCTATTAGTCAACCAAAGAAGTAGCATGTTATGACTACAAAGATCTATTGTCTCTTATTGTCCAAATTAAAATACATCATTCTTCATTACTCATTTCGAGATTATCTCCTAAAAATGCCAAAGCATTTTTTTTTTTTATATATGTTTATTTATGCAAACACCTTCGTATTGAATTTAGTGTAAAAAAGCTTTGGGTCATTCTTCAAAGATTCACAATTCCGATTTTCAAAATATTCAGAAAAATATACCCGTATTTTTCAAGAAATTTGATTTAATTTAAGTTACCATGGTAAAAGAGTTGACATTTTTACATTTTTAAATAAGCAAAACAAATAAATATAGTTATTTTTTATACAACGCTTAAAACGTATGGATTTAATTTCTAATAAAAATAATTTTTTAACAAAAAATATTTTTTCTTCTTTAAAAAAAGCTTTGTTTTGAACATGTGAAAAAACTGTAATGTATCTGTAGAAACCCTTTTATAAGAGAAAATTTTTCAGATATATGAATTTCAGTTCATTTTGTATGAAAGCTAATGTTTTATCTTTAAATATAAAATGACAAAGAAATACCACGTTATAAACTTGTTAAAATCGAAAATTCTTTAAGCTGTGATTTATATCTATATTAGAACTTCGCAGGTCATTATATTGAAACGAATACTCAAAATACCATATCATTAGTAAATATATATATATATATACATCTTAAAGAAGAAAAAAATCATTGAAATCAGTCAAAATCTAAGTTAAAGATCCTGCTACCTTCGGTAGCGGTTACTTACTCTCCACACGTCGAGTCTGAAGCCCTAATGCTTTCGTCAGCGCCTTACCTGCTTTTTATTCCCCCCACCCTTGCGGGTAAATTTGAAAGTTTTGCAAAATCCCATCAAAGTGCCTATTGCGTACGCTTAGTCAACACCCACACACCAAAATTCGCCATTCTAAAGTAATCTCAAGCAGATTTCAGCTTGAAAACGCGTTTTTTGCCCTGCCCATACCGAAGGGGGGGGGGGAGTGTGTCACAATGTTACATGTCTCAGTCTCATTTCATTGGTTACTAGATAAATTAATTTACAGTTACGTCAAGTTCTAAAGAAAAAAGTTAAAAAAAGAATAAATAAATAAAAATTAAACTAAAATTGCCACCCGTCCGGAAATTAGCTGTTCTAACTTCATAAGAAAAAATAAATAAAAACATTAAATTTAATCACCAGCTATTTAAAATAAAATAAAATAAAATAAAATAAATAAATAAATAATAATAATAGTTAATTTAAGTGCAGAATTCTATTTAGAGGAATCCAAGACCTTAATTCTCAATTAATGAATTATCGTGAAATCAAACAGTCAAAGTGTGCATATCCAGACATTGAGAAATGCAGTTCGCTGAGTTGGAAAAGAACTTTTATCGTCAACGCGGGAGTTCATTGACCGACCACACAGAGCGTTAAGTTCTGCAGTAGAGCCCCTAAATAAAATAATAGGCCGGCGAATCACCGCCATTTTTTTGCCTCCGAAGAGGACAGTATTCCCGCTTGGCGTCCTTATCGCTTCCCTAATGATTTTAAGAAATTTTGATCTGAAGCTAATCCAGCCAAGATAAGAGGAGTAAGCAACAATAATATTCCTAAAAACACATTTTTTTCACAGTACATTCTCAGGATGTCATTTTATTCTGAGGCTATCCTATGGATGTACTGGTGTAAGATGTGTTGTTAGGGCGGTTTCTTTTTTTTTTTTTTTTTTTTTTTTTTTACAAAATGTCGCCAAAATTCAAATGCTTAGTAATAGAAGGTCTGTGAACACTTTATATTCACTTCTTGAATGATTATAGCAGTTTATCGCTAAACAAACTTCCATATCATAGTTTACTAAGCTAAAATTATGAAATGTAATAAAACAAGTTACTCTAAAGTAACGTAAGACGATAAAAAAAAAATGTTTGTCGTTTGTTTATCAGATAAACGCGCTGGGTACAGGTGGCAACCCTAAGGCAACAAAATGCCTGATGCGCCAGCTCGTATATATAGGAGCCTTAGTCTGCAGCGGTTTGCTTCACTATTACACAAAGGAGACAACGGACTCTCCATTCTTGAGATTCTTTCCAAGGCGCGTTGCCCGGTGCCGTGGTACATTAGCCCGCCGGGAGAGCTAACGGTTGATGACGTGATGCCATCCCCGTTGCATAAGAAACGCCACACGTCGCGGGGGAAAAATTCAATTGGTGCGTTCTCTAAGCGAATTCTTGAGGAGGGGATTTTGAAGTGAGAGCGAAAATCAGTATCGCATCGGTCCGGCCTGCTAGAAAGACGCTTTTCCTTTGCGTCTTCACAGCACACCCGTTTTTATTAGGCTGCAGTCGTCACCGGCAGGTTATCAGGCCGTTATTTCCTTAACATTTTCATTTAAACGTACCATCCCCCTTTCCTTTTTAGATGAGAATGAAAAAATAAAATCCCCATTTCTTTTTGCATCCTAAGGCGACTTTGGCATCTTCATCCTACTGAAATAAATTTTAAAAGAAGATATGAATCCAAATAGGCGTCTTCAGTTATTTGGAGTCCTGTCTTCCTGTTACGCCACTCCATCAAGGCCACAGGTAGGACTTATCTATTTAAATTCAAAACCCCTGATTTTACACTATAATCCTATGAAATAAAAATTCTTCATACTTTAATAGAGTTAAAAGGAAATATAAAAAGAAATAGATAAAAGAAATATTGAAATAAAATATGATTTTGGGGTAAAAATAGACTCAACAGACTTGTGATCCCAGACGAAAATATAATGTATCAGCTTAGATATAGTTTTTTAAATAAATTATATGTATTAAAAAAATAATAATAATAAATACGATCATATTCTGTCAAAAATAAAAAATATATATTTCTTATATCTAAGACATGATACCTTAAGAATCATATCTAATTATTAATGGATATGCATATTAGAAATTAACTATTATACATCATCACACCTGTATTTGATACATGGTGCCAGCTCACCAGGCCTCTTCACAAGTCAGAAATAAAAATAGTTAATAATAAAAAGATTAAATTTTTTCATTATAAAGAATTTATTCAAACTAATGTCATATTTTTAAAATTAAATATCATAATTATTACAACATATGAAAATTCTCCTATTAAAAAAAGAAATATTTCTTAATATTTTGTACTTGACAAAGTAGATATAATATTATCGTACTGCAACTATATTTTTTCTGGTGATTACTAAATATATGCTTTTGAACATTATTTTTAAAATATTGCTGACTCTAATATATTGGTATACTATATCTGTCATCCAAATAAAAATAAGTAAATATATATAGAAATGTAAATTGAAAGAAGAAAAAGTAATTTTATATTTCCAAATATCATACATCATGCTTGTATATTTGGATCCAAATAGTATTTTTATTGCAAGAAATAGCTACAGTTGTGACTAATGTCTAAAAGAATGAAAATTAGAAGTAATACACCAGCAGATATGCCTCAATTATCCCCTATAGAAAAGACAATTCCAAACATATTCTCTTCCCAAAAGTTATCACATATTACTATTCAACCCTTTAATGGAAACTCAGATGAACTTCAATTTTTTATTAACTCAATCAAAAATCTTGCTGAACTTGAAATCTGGAAAGATAAATTTACTTTCGCAAAAGCCCGATCATTACTGGCAAGTCCTCCTATAACATACATATTGCAAACTGAACAAATAAACCCACCGAAAACTAGTGAGGAACTTTTTGCGGAATTAAATGATTTCTTTCAACCCATATCCAACATTAATGTCATCCTAAAATTTGAAAATATGATTATCTTACCTCAAGAAAATATACGTAATTTAAAACACCGAATTGAAATATTTTTTAACAAGGCCTATCCTGAAATCAAAGATCCCACCGCAATTAATAAAATAAAGTTCACCAAGCTTATCAAAATACTACCAGCAGACATCCGTCAGTATTTTCTCTAAACTAATATTAATGGAGATTTTGAGAAAGCAATCAAAATTGCAACCATCGCACAGGATTGTCAAACTGACAATCAGATCCTTACACAAACCTTACAAAACCCTACAGAAGAAATCGTTCGTGCGTTATCCACACAGATATCGACATTAAACAAGAGAATTGATGAAATTTCGGCTCAAGATAAAAACTGTAAGAAACATGTAACTAAGGGCATTCCAATAGATATAAGGGACGTGGAAGACAGTTCCAAAACACAAAATGTTCACACTAGAGAAATTTCAAAACAGAGTCGTACAGGCAAAATGCCTAAGGTAATTTTAAAAAAAAATTGTTTAAAAAACAATAAAATAATAGACGAACTTACCATAACAATATATCTTACAATCAGATTAATGTTCCAACTGTACCTTTTCAGCAAACACAGCAGTTCCCCAAGAACAATACTGATGTCACTTGCCAGCTTTGTAACAATCTTGGACATTCTGCCAGAAGCTGCCCAAATGGGAAAACGATTTTGGATATACACAATAATTCAAACAACAATGCAGCTATAACATATCCCCCAAACTAATTTCGGAAATTCTAATTACTGGCGATAGTGTCTCTTATCCCGTACGTTCAGCCAGTGAAACACATTTAGAAGATAAACTCATCCAAACAGTCAAAATACCCGAGTGTCAACTCTCATAGTCGATCAATACCCATAATAAAAATAACCTTTCCAAGCATCGATATTCCTATGTTAGTCGACACTGGAAGCTCTGTCTTACTTATCTCAAAGAAAATATTTGACCATTATAAACCACATTTAAAATAAAGTTCACCAAGCTTATAAAAAAAAATACCAGCAGACATCCGTCAGTATTTTCTCTAAACTAATATTAATGGAGATTTTGAGAAAGCAATCAAAATTGCAACCATCGTACAGGATTGTCAAACTGACAATCAGATCCTTACACAAACCTTACAAAACCCTACAGAAGAAATCGTTCGTGCGTTATCCACACAGATATCGACATTAAACAAGAGAATTGATGAAATTTCGGCTCAAGATAAAAACTGTAAGAAACATGTAACTAAGGGCATTCCAATAGATATAAGGGACGTGGAAGACAGTTCCAAAACACAAAATGTTCACACTAGAGAAATTTCAAAACAGAGTCGTACAGGCAAAATGCCTAAGGTAATTTAAAAAAAAATTGTTTAAAAAACAATAAAATAATAGACGAACTTACCATAACAATATATCTTACAATCAGATGAATGTTCCAACTGTACTTTTTCAGCAAACACAGCAGTTCCCCAAGAACAATACTGATGTCACTGGCCAGCTTTGTAACAATCTTGGACATTCTGCCAGAAGCTGCCCAAATGGGAAAACGATTTTGGATATACACAATAATTCAAACAACAATGCAGCTATAACATATCCCCCAAACTAATTTCGGAAATTCTAATTACTGGCGATAGTGTCTCTTATCCCGTACGTTCAGCCAGTGAAACACATTTAGAAGATAAACTCATCCAAACAGTCAAAATACCCGAGTGTCAACTCTCATAGTCGATCAATACCCATAATAAAAATAACCTTTCCAAGCATCGATATTCCTATGTTAGTCGACACTGGAAGTTCTGTCTTACTTATCTCAAAGAAAATATTTGACCATTATAAACCACATTTAAAATATAAAATTTTATCAAGAACAGTAAAAATTTCAACTATTAACTCGGATGTAAAATTTAATGGATGTGTAGATATCTCTTTTAAAATATGCTCATCACATTTCAGACATCCAATGTATATATTGGATTTTGATGATAATTCTCATTTTCATGGATTATTAGGATTCGACTTCATAAGAAAATTCAATTTACTTATACGTCCGGAATCACAAATATGCAAATTGAAGGATTTAACATTTTCATTTTATGACCCAAGCCCAACTAGCTCAACTGCTTCACAAAATGAAAATTTAAACAAAAATTATACTGGCAACACTAATTCATCCCAAAACACCGATTCTGTCCAACTACTTTATGTAGCTCCATTTGTGCCGAAAAAATCAAATAATACTGAACTTATAAACAATACTATCATTGTGTCAGCTGCTCAAAAAGCTATTATTGACCCCAATGAAACAGCATATATTAAAGTGACAGCTACAAACAAAAATGAAGACAGTTATAAAAAAGAATTGTTATTTTGTCCTCAACAATCTAATGTAAACATTAATGTTGAACAGGCTGTCGTTTCATTCTCAACACATCCTGGACCGAATGCGATACTCAAACATCCTATTTTTTTCAATTTACCTATTTCAAATATTACTGAAAATGCAATACACCTAAATAAACATTCTAAGGTTGGATCATTACATCCCACAGAAGACATAAAAATTACAAATCAAGATGAAATTAACACAATCATTCTACCACCATATGTACATAATATCATTAATTACATCAAATCTGCACCAGAAACTATTAACAAAAGACAACAAGTATTTCAAAATGCAAATATTCAAGTAAACCATTTGAACAATCAAGAAAAGTCTAAGCTATTGAAGATTCTCTCCAACAATTTCGCTGCATTTTCTACCTCTATGGATACTTCAGAACATACCAATCGTGTCCACGCACGAATAAAATCCACATCAGATTACCCAATAAAGGCCCTACCATTCCCTATACCACAATCTCCCCAGAAGGAAGCTAAACAACAGATAGACTGTATGGTAGAGGCAGGAATTATTGAAAAAAATATTGCATCCTAGGCCTGCCCAATTCTTTTAGTGAAAAAAAGGAGATAATGCAGATAAACAGCATACCGTTTAGCTTTAGATCTACGACTTATTAATTCTAGAACAGAACATAGCAGCTACATACTTCCACGAATAACTAACATTATTACTAACATGGCCAAGTATATATTTCACTCTACTCGACATGTCGTCAGCATACCACCAGCTAAATTTACAAGAAGAATATCAGGAAAAATTATCTTTCACATGTCCATGGGGGACTTACAAATTTAAAAGGTTACCTTTTGGATTGAAAAACGCAGCTAGTTACTTTCAAGCACTCGCTGACAATATTATAGAAGAAATAAATATGCCTGGATTTGAGGCATATCAAGATGACTTTGTGATATGCACCAATTCATTCGAAGACACACTCACAAAATTAAGTAAATTTCTTCAAGTTTTCATCAAATATAACTTAACATTGAATGTAAAAAAAAGTCACTTCCATCAAACCTCAATAAACTTTTTAGGATTTCATCCTACTGATAACAAAATATTTCCAATTACAGCCAACACAAGAAAAAAATAATAATGCATTTCTCACACCTACAGCAAAACGCCAAGTGTAAAAGTTTTTAGGATTAACTGGCTTTTATCGCCCATTAATTCATAAATTTGTTGAACTCACAGAACTGTTAGTTGCTCTTACCTCAATTAAAACACCATTCCAATGGACTGAAAGAGAAAACAATGCTTTTCAAAAATTACAGAAGATTTTTTACAGAAGATCTTACAACCTGATTTTAATAAAAAAAAATTCTACATCAATACTGACGCGTCAAGTTTTGCCGTCAGTGCTGTACTGATGCAGAAAAATATTGGCCAAATTTTCCTATTTCACATTATTCAAAAACACTCAAAAATGCGGAAAAAAAAATTACCCAGCCATTGAGGCCATCGTTTATGGTGTTAAAGCTTTCAAACATATATTATACGAACGACATTTTATAATTATTTCAGCCAGTAAAACGTTACAACATTATAAAAAAAATTGAATCCCCAACAAACAACATAACCAATTGGTTACTTACTTTAAGTGAATACAGTTTCACATTCGAACATATACCAGGAAAGATGAATGTACTAGCAGATTACTTATCTCGTACATCACTTGATATTCATACCACTGATCTCAACTCAGATCCCTCTTTACTAAATAATGATGAAATTTTACCGATCACTAATGAAAATATGAATGTACTTCATCAACAACAGAAAACATTACCACCTACAGACCCACTACTTGAAATTTCATACGAGTCGCTAAAATTTTTACAAGAAAAAGATCCTTTAATCAGGAGAATTATAAATCATCTGAAATCTAATATTTCACATTATAAAAACTATTTAATGTGCCCGGATTCAAAGCTACTTTTATACTCAGCTGAGGTACATACACCCAAACAAACACAAATTTTAGAATTGTAGTACCCTCTGTACTCCAAGAAAAATGTATACGACTGCATCATATTAGTCAATAGGGCATTGATAAGACTTTCAAGTCATTATCCAAGAATTACTGGAAGGGCATGTACACAGATGTTGTAAACTTTATTTATTCATGTCACGTATGCATGTCATCACAATCTCAAAGAATCCCAACTGCACTTTACCAAAACTCTTATCTACCTGCCAGACCTGGCGAATTTTTGTCACTTGATTTTGTAGGTCCATTCAACAATGTTTTTTATACTACTTACAAAACTTTGAATAAACACCATAAAATGCAATAAAACTCGCAACAAATGTTTCGGGTCGAAAAAGCACACGAACCTTCATCAGGCGAGCAAAGTAAGCACGAGTGCTGCAGTACTCGTTTTATTGCATTTTATGGTGTTTATTCAAAGTTTTGTAAGTAACAATTTACAACACCAGTTCTGTGGTGCTTTCTTATTAATGGTTTTTATATTCTCACATGTACTAATCACTTCTCCCGACACCTTCAGTTATATCCTATGGAAAATATTACTGCCATGAATGCAATAAAAGCTTTATTTGACTATTTCACTGTACATGGAAGATCGCACATGATTTTAACAGATAATGGCTCACAATTCAAGACCAACATCTCTCAAGAATTGAATCAAATGCTAGGTGTCAAATTAAGATATACCACGATTCAGAATCCGCAAGCAAATGCGCTATCCGAGCGAATTAATCCTTCCATAAAATCTACTGTCAAAGCTCTCATTAACGATGGGTACAATTTTCATTAAGCTGTAAAAGTTCATCAGTCTACCTACAATAACACCTTCCATAACACCATAAAGACTTCGCCAAACAAAGTTTATTTTGGCCGAGCTGTAGCAGGTCACTTTGACATATTTAACTCCCAAAACATTCACGACAGACTGGATATAAATAGCGATTATTATCAATTATCGAAAAATCTGAATAAGTTATATCATGAAATACTACAAAATCTAAAAAATTATCAAGACTTACAAAACAAGAATAAAAAATCTTGCAAACTACGAAAATTTCATATCAATGACATTGTTTATTTATTGGACAGAAGCAAATTTAAAAACAAGTCCTCAGGACCATTTCGAATTGTCAAAAACGTCAACAATGTTGTTTACAAAATAATATTTCTGGAAGATGAATTCGCACCTATTAAACAAGTTCATATTAATCGTTTAAGAAGAGCACCTCCAAGGACACAACCCAACTAGTATCCTCCCAAAAATCCGTTTAATAACAACACAGATCAACATTTATTGCCTCAGGATCCAGAAATTAGCAATAATGTTCCATCACAGTCTTCGCATAACAAGGATCATCAATTATTTGTGTCTGATCAAAAACAGCATACCTTATCTTTGTCATCACGAATAAATCCTAGTGTTCATGCAGCTCCAGATAAAAATAATAAAGGTGATTTTCAGTGCCCATATAATTTAAGATCTAGAAGCAAGTGTGATTGAAAAGTCAAATAGAGAAACAACCCATCCTAAGTGCACACGAATCAGCCTCATTATTTGGATCATTTTGTCAGATTTACATTTATCTGCTGGCAGATGAAATAATTTCACGCACTGTGTGTCAATTTTTGCTCATGCTTCAGACTTCTCACAATAATTGCTTTTTAATTTTATTTTATTTTTACAGGACACTAACGAACTGATACTCAAATGTATGGACACAAAATAACAATAATAACAAGAAACTTGTAAAAATAAGTTTATTTGTTAAATCCTTCTACCACACAACTACTGAAATACAGATTGTAAACAATATAAACTGAAAATATATCGATAGACTAATAATTTAATTTCTCTTTCAGATATTTCGTCGTGTTGCATTCTTCAAAAGTAATAATTGTTAACATACCAAATTATTTACAAAATATTTCCTTCTCATAATTGTACATTTTTACTAAATTTTTATTCGTTTTTCTTTTATATATTATTCATTAATGATTACATAAATAATGATGTTTTTTTTTACACAATTATTATGACCTAATGGGACTCTTCAATTACTTATAGTTTATGTTTTGTTGGTATTATTTACATGTATAAATTTTTCTCCTTTTTCCCCGTTTATTTTAGAAGTCGCAACTTCCCTTTTCTTCTTTGACCCCTTTATTTTTTTCTCTCACCCCTTCTCTCTACAAATTTTTTATCTTTTGTTGATATCAAGAATCAAAAAGTTATTTTATATTTTATGTAAATTTTTTGTGGTTTACAAATAACTCACACATTCCAAACACCCGTGCTGTGAAGGTGTTCCTTCACATATATGAGTTTTAATTACAGTTTTAAATAAACGTAATAATTATCAGGTCATTGCAAAAGTTCGTGCTGTTTTTAATTGCTTCATTTCATAAAAATACATCAAATCAAATGATAATTTTTAATCAAAATACTCTCCATTACTTTCTACAAACTTTGCCCATTTTTTGGGTAACAAATGTATACCACGGCGATAGAAGCTCTCGTCCTTGGAGGCAATAAAATGATCCGCGTCAGCACGAACTTTTGCAACGACTTAATAATTACTTTTTTTTCAATAAATTAAATGTCTAATAAAATATCTAACAAAATTCTAAATTTTCTTTTAGATTTAATCGCATTTGTCTTTCTATAAATAAATATCTTAATTCGAATAATATTTTATCTGTTAATCTATTGAATAAATCTTCTGAGAACAAAAGCGTATTCTTTAAAATTAATAATTTATTCCGAGTAATATAAATGTCTTTTATTAAATAACGCTCTTTCAGATTTATATTTTTTTCGGTACTAAATCATTTAATAAAATAAAATATAAAGAATGTTATTTTCATCTAGTAACCGTTGTATATATAAAGATTGCATTTCTTTCTTTTAAATTGCGTAAGTTTATTTATTAGAACTAAATTAAGCAATAAATTTCGTTGTAAAATCATTACAGGGGCAATTTATAATTCTAAATAACAGGATGTGCAATAATTCGTCTTTTTGTTTCCCTTTAGCAGACGGTTTTTATGGCATAGGTGTTTGGCGTTAATTCTTTAACGGACTTTCTAAATTCAAAATATTTACATTAATTTATTCGAGAGACAATGGATTCTGCTTGGTTGTAAAATTGGCGCTATTTTGGAAAACTTGGCGTGATTCGGCAGTTGGGTCGTGATTGCGAGATTGAGAACACCGAGAATTCTCTCCTAGATCGTTGATAAGTAAATACGTACCCTTCAACCCTCTTTCTCACCTCATGCCTTTGCATTCTCGAAACTCACTGACTAGATGTACTGCTACTTTAAAGAAATGTTGAATTGCTTTATGAAAACTCTCCAAAATAAAAATAAATTATTATTTATTACTCAGTCTGTGTTACTTTCTCGGCCATCTACACCTTTTACAGCAGAATGGACATGGAGAGTGTAATGCAACAACTTATACAAGAATCACGGAACTACTACTTGATATAATATTGGTGCAGTGCCAGTTCGAGATGCATTGGCGACAGAGAGTGGTGCTAGTTAAAATATTTTAATTATCTAGTGTAGTTAACTGTATGTGTATGAAAAAATTGTCATTTTTAGAGAATAAGATAAAACGAAATGCATATGAGATGTACGGAATTATGGATATTGGTAAGCTGCAAATCTGTTATTTTCTTTGAACACTATGAATGGTTGAAAGTAGGACTTAAGAAAAAAAGAAAAAAAAACTGCATACTGTTTGCACTGTTTTTTGGACTTGCATTGTATAAAGTCAAAATTATCTGTGTTCATTGGATCTGTGCATTGTACTCTATGCCTGAAGTTGCTGAATATTTGATTTCGAGATGGAATTATCAGTGAAAAGTTTTCGTTTATCTTTCTGATAATTGCTATTGGTGCATGCTATTACAACTTTTCAATGCTGACTTTGGTTCGTGTTGTTGTAATGAACAGAGAGAGATTCTACCCAATTTTAGAGAAGGGATGATATATTATTATTATTATTTTATTTTTTTTGTGACGTTCAGTCCAGCGCACTCCATCGAGTCAGACATCGGCGGTGGTCCGACTTAGCCAAACATCCTTCTAAATCAAGACTACGGCAAGCAAAATAATATGATTCAACGCCTCGAGTTTCCTGAAAATACGTCATTCATAGGAAGGTTTCACTTAATGTGCGTCCCACTTCGTGAAATTTCGCGTATTCCGATTCATATTCATTCGTCTTATAACCAGAATTGTGATTTATTAAACATTTTCAAAATACTGAATTTTTCTCATCGTGTGACATGAAAGTTTTTTTTTTTTTCATCAGCGGTGTAAATCTTTGTGTTTCAGGAGAAACATTTGTATATCAAGTACACTTATTCAAGATTCGTTTGATAGGAGATCTAATGATAAAAGGATCTATGGAATTTTTTTTAAACTTTAAGAGAATTTATAGCGATTGAAAAATTTATTGAATCTTTAAGCAATTTAGTGGTTCGATTTAAGTGTTTTCATGTAAAATCTCTTTTCACTAATGTTCCAATAAGTGGCGCCCTCTGCTGTCTCAAAAATAGATTAAAGTAATTTAATTTCACATCTTTTGAAATACAAGAATTAATTTCTCTTACCCGCATTTATTTATCACAAACCACTTTTTTTTCCAAAATAAATTCTATCGTCAGTCTGAAGGTTTAGCCATGGGTTCCCCTCTCTCCCCTATTCTCGCAGATATTTACATGCACTATTTCGAAACCAAGCTTTTTAAGAAAATATCTTTTCCTTTTTGGACCCGTTACGTTGACGACACCTTCACGCTTATCGACATATCTCGTCACAATATTGACCATGTCTTAGAAACTTTAAATTCAATTGACAGTAATATCCAGTTCACATATGAAATAGAAAATAATGGCTCCCTTCTATTTCTTGATACCCTCGTCTCTCGCACTGCAAATGGATTTTCAACCACCGTCTATCGTAAAATTTTTGCAGTCTCCCTTCCTCCCCATGCTCGTTCATGTTACTAACCTAACCAAAACATGGCTGCTTTCTATACTTTTGTAAACCGTGCCCTTAATATTTGTTCAAATCCTATTTTATTAAAATCTGAAATTAAATACCTGAAAGCTATTGCAATTGACAGAGGTTATGATTGTTCCATTATAGACGAAGCCATCCAAAAATTACAGCTCCCTCGTATTTCGTCTACTAAATCAGTCTCTTCTAATATCAGTATTGTCTTACCCTATTTGCCAAAATCCAGTCAAACCATAGCTAAAATTCTCAAACAATATGATTTTAAAATAGTATTTTCGCCTTCCAATAAACTCACCTTTTCTCAGATTTCTAAGTCAAGATCCCATTGATATGCATAATTCTTGAGGCATTTATAGTATTTTCTGTCATTGTGGTTCATCATATATTGGACAAACTAAACGCAGTCTTAAATTTCGTCTAAAAGAACATATGAATTACGTCCGCAAACAAGAAACCAATAAATCGGCTAGTTCTAAATATTGCTCGGAGGAAAATCGTAATTTTAAATTTAATTCAGCTGAAATAATTTGAAGACCTAAATCCATTCATGAACTCGATTTCTTTGAAGCTTTTCATATTTATAAAAAGTTTAAAAACCTAGTAAATTGTGATTTCGCTGTTCCCTATTTGTCCGATTGTTGGAAATTTTACATTCAGTCCACATTTTCTTAAATTTTCTACGGTTTATACAGCTAACATTCCTCAATTCCTAGTGGCCACACGCTCCACCTTTCCCGTAATCCTATTGGTTGAACTAAATTCGGTCCCTCTTCTATATATACGAGCACTTCTACAGATTCAGAATTCTTTTTGCACTGAAGACGGTACGCTTAAGGCTACCGAAACAGCTGTATGCATCGCAAATATTTTTCTTTTGGCGTTTCTGATGTAGCAGTTTATTCGGGTTTTAATATTCCAACGCAAGTCTCCAGTTATTATTAGTTATAATAATCCCTAACAGCACAGTTAGGCTTAACTTATCCACAGTACATCTTAAAGACGTTTCTGGGATGCCTTTTCATCCAGAAGACATCTTGAAGATATCCTGGGGAGGCGATGTGCTGTCTATGATAATACACGCATACACAAAAGTAAATAAAAATTCTGTCAACGTACAGCAAATTCAGATATTCTTTTACAGCTTAAGAAAAAGTAAAATAAATATAAATATAAATATTCTGTATGTTTTAAAAAATAGTTTTTGTTAATAAATATTTTCTTATTTAATAAATAATACTCGGTTAAAAAAAATTCTTTCAGTTTAAATTAAATATTTTTGTTTAAGATTTCTCAATTAAAATTATAATTGACTGTTATGTTTTGCACCTCAGATGTATTTTGGGAGACGTCTTGAAATCATTTGTGTGTTACAAGAGGTAGTCTGTGCAGATGTATGTGGCTGGTTCACTCTTTCTTTTTTTAAAGACTATTTCTTGCTGAGCAGTATTATAAAAATTATTTTTTCTTAATTAATTATAGTAAATAAGTTCTGTACCCAATATGGACACCCTAAGGAAAATGTATTTTTTTCACCCCCGTGTACACGTCATAGGACTCCAAAAATGTATGACCACGATCCCTCGACTGTTGACTATCATTAACGAAATTAGCGACCTTGTAATTATTCTGGTTTAATTTAAATGATAAAAACAAAAAATGTTTAAAAGTGTCCATATAAGGAACCACCTGTCCCTATTATGGGCATGCATGTCCATATTAGGGACAGGTGGCTCCTTATTGACCTACTACACAGGGTGTATGGAAGAGCCACTCTTCCAAGGGATTTTAGAGGAGAGGGGATAAAAAAATATATATCTTAAAGTATTGCGGGGGTGGGAGGGCACAGTAAATATCTTCAGAACATTCACTTTAGAAGGGAGGGGGGACATTTTCGGTTGTGGCTCTTCGAGAATCCATGCAAAGCACCTCAGTTACTACAAAATATTATGAAATAATACAGTTGCTCTTGCTTAGCTTTATTGCATCTGTCTGCAGAATTTACATCTGTTATTACTCAGTCCTCACAGGATGGCCAAATAAAAACTTCTTCATGATGGGCGCTAAGTCCCACACTGTCCGCATGGACATATCTGCCGCATTTGATGCATGGCCGCATGTCTGCAACAGCATCAAAACTGCATAAGAAGCAGCACCAACTCTCCTTTGTTGAGGAAGTGATACCGCTGGTACCTGCGATTTCGCCAACAGATACCCTACTGAAGGGAAGTTTCTTTTGATTTTTTTTGCATGGGCTTTTTGGAGGATTTTTTGCTTGGAGGATTGTTCAGATGGCATCTTGTTGAACAAGGATTTTACCACTTTGATGCCTTTTGAGTTTATCGCCTGGTGACGTTGTGTCTTCTTCCTTCTTACAGTTGGAGTCGATAACACGCTGGTGAAAGAATTTTCCTTGGAAAATGATCTCGCAGGTGATGAAGGTGGGTCAGTAACAGGAGAAAGTATGTTGTTAACAAGAGCTTCAACGTCTGTACTTCCACTCTTAATTCGTAATGTATTGTACGGATACTATAATTAAGATTAAAAATACATATAAACATTATTTTTTTATGAATTAGCTAAATGAAATAACATCAAACAGATATTTTACAAATTTGTGAATCTGAAGGTTCGCTTGCTGTACTTCCAATGTAGACATAAAGTGTCCATATTGGGAATCGGGCGTAGTTTTACTAAATCTTGCAATAAATAAACAAAGAAAACATTTTTAAGCAAAATATGCAATAGCAATCGAAAATATGTTTTATCAGCTTTCTAAAACACTCCACTTTTCAATATTTAAAGTAATTTTACCATATCTAATAAGAATTTAAACTTACCTGTAATTACGATCAGAACACCACGAAAAAACAAGTTTCCTTCAAAATGGCGAATAGCATGCTTTTTTTGCACTTTCCAGGCTAAATTATCTTTTCAACTGCTTTTCCTCACGGACATGTAGCGCTTTTTCTCGATCAAATTTGTTACTTTTAAAGATATTAGAGGTGTCCATATTGAGAGCACTGTCCATATTGGGTACAAGTACCTTATTATTTATACTTGATAATATTTCAACTTAATTCTAAAACAATATGTATTTAGAATTTTTGCTGTTTTTGAAAATTTTTCTGAGTTGTATTCTTTTTACCTATTTCAGGTTCACTCAGATTTTATGCATTAAAATTAAATTTTTGTTAAGGTCTTTTTTTTTTTTTTTTTTTTGAGAAATTCAAATGCTAATTCAGTTATTACAATTTTGTTCAGCAAAAGGAAATTATTTCATACGGATAAATTTTAATAATTTTTTTGACCAACACAGTGTATTGGAATAAAGTTGGTTCATAAATTTATGCAGGGAAAATAAATTAGAATGCATAAAATAAAATAGAGTTAAAAAATAAAAGAAAATAAAATAATTAAATTTTTCTTTAAAATTTTTCTAGAACTCTTACATGTGCGCTCTTATTCTAACATAGGGCTATTTTTTTTTTCTACACATTTTTACACATACACAAGACATTTCATTATGTCACTTTGCAGAATGCTGGTTGTCATCTTTTGCCCAACATGAAGCCTCTTCTGCCTCACATATGGTTCATTACACTATGTTCAGTTTAGGCATATTTTTTAACATATATATCAATTAATAATGCATTTTACTAACTAAAAATATATGTTTCAAACACAAATTTTGTCTGTATCATAATGCAGTAGATAAAGGGTTAAATCTTTTTCATATTAATATAGTATTATATAAATTTTTTAAAATTAACAAATAGACAAAATTAATTGATACTGATTTCCTTTTCTTTTTTCTCAAGCATATATACACATTTATAAATAAGAATTTTTGATATTTTACACAGTTTGTATTATTGTGTCATTTTGATATTCCTTAATAATTATATAACGTTTGTCATGTTCAATACATGTTATAGCAAGAATTTTGTATGTCTTGTAAGATGTTATATAACTATCATTATTATTGATTTTTTTTTTTTCAAATTTATTGTTATATACCACATATACACTAAGCGAAAAAAAAAAAAAAAAAAAAAAAAAAAAAGCCGCACTCCAGAAAAAAATTATTTATACCTTTTTCATTTGTAATCACATAATATTAATGGTTGAAACAAATAAAACTGTCATGTTTGCATAATGCCAAAGGGATGAAATGATGTACATTTCCTATGTACATTTTCGATTTAATAATTCGCTTTATTACACTCTATGAAGCACTTTATAAAAATCTATCATAAAATTTTCTTTTTAAACATAATGCAATAATCACACACTTTGTATTCTATTATGATTTATTATTATGTGAAATAAAGAAGTTATATTTCAACATAAACTGCTGTTTGTAAAAATTGCAACAACATGAAGGAATGCGAATATCATGATGATACTTATTGAGCTCATACATTATAGTAAGAAGAACAATTGATTAAAATTTCAGGAAGTTTGGAGCAATATGTACTGAAAAAACAGTACATAAAGCAGCGACCTCTGTGAGCAATAACTCCACTTATCTGCTTAGGAATTGAATCAACCAGCGATTGGATGACATGTACGGGTAAAGCACTTCATGAAGTTTCAACACGATGTCATAATTCATCAATCGTAGTTACTGGTGAACGGTGGGGGCCAGTCTCTTTTCAACGATTAAACAGTGATTTTCATTGGTGCAAGATTGAGAACGCACTGGCTAGAGCAACAGTCGAACATATCCTGCATCAAGGATGATCCGGACAATATTTACAACTTGCGGCCGTGCATTGTCCTGCTTAAGTATTGCGTTTCGTAGGCCTTGAATTTAGGGCACAACCAAGGGCCTTAACTCGTCAGAAATGTAATGGCTGGTATTCAGAGTGGCGGGAATCAAAACAAGAGGTGATCGAGACGTGTATCCAATGGTACCACATACAATCACTCCAGGTGCTGACCCAGTATGCAGTTACCAAAATTTTGATTACCCTCAAAACTGCATCACTGATACAGGCGTATTTAATGTGTGATTAATGACGAACCTGGACGCAGGGATGGCGTGAAGTCGCCTTTCAGACAAATCACAATCCTGTTTACAGCATCAAGACTGCCTTATCCGTATTTAACGGCATTGTCAATAATGCACAATTCCAGCTAGGATTCGACATCGTCACACTGTCCACCACATGCAGTGATGGTATGGGGGTCCCATTGGATACACGTCTCGATTACTTCTTGTTCGCATTCCCGGCACTCTGAAATGCGGTCATTAAATTTCTGGTGAGTTAACGCCCGCACCTCCTCTCTATATTCAAGGTCTCCGCAGCGCCACATTTAAGCAGGATAATGCACGACCGCAAGTTGTCAGTATAGTCCGGACCTTCCTTAATACATAATGTGTCCAACCGTTGCTCTGGTCAGCGCATTCTCCTTATCTCGCACCAATGAAAATGACTGTTTAATCGTTAAAAAGCGACTGGCCCATCACCACTCACCAGTAACTACGATCGATGAAATGTGGCATCGTGTTGAAGCTTCATGAAGTGCTTTACCCGTACATGTCATTCAATCGCTGTTTGACTCAATGCCTAGACAGGTAAGTGCTGTTATTGCTCACTTAGATCGCTGCTTTATGTACTGTTTTCTCAGTACATGTTACTCCAAATTTTCTGAAATTTTAATCAATTGTTCTACTTACTATAGTGCATGTGCCCAATAAATATCATTATGATATTTTAATTCCTTCTTGGTGTTGCATTTTTTACAAACAGCAGTGTATGAAATAAAATTATTTATTTGTTAGATCTAAGTAATTTTTTAATAAAAATATGTATTCTGCATTGGGTTAATTCCAGGTTTATGTGGAATTATTGCTTTAATGCACAGTGACATAGTATTCTACATTTTTTTTTGATATAAATCTCAAAAATTTCACTGTGCTAAATATTGTAAATATATTTCTAGTTCTTGCAAAGTTGTTGGGTGCAAATTTCAAATCTTCCTCTCTCACCCCGCGCCTTTTTATGACTAAACATTTTCGAGCGGATCGCAATTAGGACTATTTCCATGTCTGGTAAAAAAAAAAAAAAAAAAAAAAAAAAATTCTACTATATCTTTTGTGGGATTTAACTTAAAGTGAAAAAAGGTATGAATACTTACAGAATTATAGGTTCTCATGGGAATGGATAGGAATTTGACAATTGAATGACAATTTGAATGACAATTTGAAGTGAATAAATTTACCACAGACGCCGTGTTAGTAAGGTGCATTATCATCTTAGAATGCTGATTGCGGGAATATCCAAGATATCTCCAAAACAGTCGGTTAGGCACTACCTTTATGAAGAAATAAGTTAAACTTGACTCATCAGAGAGATCCAGTTCAGCCTAATAATTAACTAGTCATTTTTAAATTCTTTAGCCCTCTGAAGTCTTGCTTTTCTAATTTTCTTCACAAAGAATGGAATTTTTTCAAATTTTCTTTCAATTAAACCTGCTTTGTTTAATAGTTGCTGAAATGTAGTTAAAGAAGTTATGCTGCTAAACACTTTTTCTAAATCTCTTTTATGTTCTAAACGTAATACAAACCGATTTTATAAGCTATGGCTTTTTCACTTACAGTCATCTTGCTTGGCTGAGCAACATGACTGCCTAAAATCAAATTTACAGTTTAAACGGCCAAAATATTTTACATCTTGCTAAAAACCATTTTACCAATATTTCATTAACATTTAATTATTTTGTCATTTCACGTATTAAAATATTTTTTTGATTTTTATTCAAAAATTCATACTTTTTGTGGCATCGTTAACTGCCTTATTCTTACCATTTTTGAAACAATCTCTAAAATTACAATTTTCCTGACAATTGAATTTTGTTTTCAACACTGGAGTCAAAGCTAAAGTGTATGTGGCGGACAACATAATAAAGTCTATTCGAAAATTTGTTTTTAACTATAAAATTGGTGGTTGTAGGAGGTGAAAAGGAAAATATCCAAGTGCGGCTTTTTTTTTTTTTTTTTTTTTTTTTTTTTTTTTGTCACTTAGTGTATAAATATATATATATATATATATATTTGTTTAATGAAGGATTATATTTTTGCCTGTTTCAACAAGGTTATACAAAATTTTGAAATTGTATTATAGTGTTGTATAGGTGAGAGACAGCGTTTTATGTTTGTGTAATTTTCGTCCACTTTGACGATTCATTTTCTTTTTCTCTCGCCGCTGGGGAAAAATATGTGAAGGTGTTCCTTCACATATATGAGTTTTAATTACATTTTTAAATAAATGTAATAATTAATTACTATATTTTCAATAAATTAAATGTCTAATGAAACATCTAACGAAATTTTAAATTATCTTTTAGATTTAATCGCATTTGTCTCTCTATAAATAAATATCTTAATTGGAATAATAGATTTTTTTTATCTATTAAATAAATCTGCTGAGAACAAAAACATATTCTTTTAAATTAATAATTTATTCCAAGTAATATAAATGTCTTTTAATTAATAACGCTCTTTCAGATTTATATTTCTTTCGGTACTAAATCCCTTAACCCTTTGTTGCATCGTGTCCACTGTAGTTCACAAAAGTTTAATACTTTTTCCTTTCACACAAATGGTTTTACAATTTGGTTTCAATGTTTATTCTTTCTGTATTATTCAAGCTTTCAACTGTTGCTCATAGATAGCAGCATAATATAAAATTAAAGATGGCATTGCTAGTTTGAAAATAGCGTCAACCTCTACTTCCACGTTAGTATTATTTCTCATTGTAAACATTATATATAAGTGCTAAACCTTTTTTATTTTGACATTTTGCATTTCGAAATAGTAATTTTAGGCATTTTAGAATATGTTTGAATAGAACACTTATTTTCAGATGCTATTTTTTATGAAAATTGATGTATTTTTCTTTTTGTCAACTACAATGGACGTCATGAACATAGGCTAATGTAGGACTTTTTTCGTTTGTCCATTGTAGTGGTACAAAAGGGTATTATTTCTTTTTATAGATGTTACCGTGATAAATTCTTGGCTTCTTTACAAAGCTGTCATACCACAATGTTCTATCCAACTAGGATTTTTCAAGATTTCCATTGCCAGAGGAATAATACAAGCAGTATCAAGAGTAATTGATGAACAAGATACAGAAAGACTTATGAAAACAAGGTCCAATGTCAGTGTAAAAACCTACGGAAAAAATGTCAGTCAAAAAAATGTCTGTCCTCTACGATGGAGTGGATCATTTTGCTAGACAAATATCAAATAGTGCTCAAAGATGTAAGACGGAGTAATGCTCAAGAAAATCTATATATTCATGTGTAAAATGCAAAGTTCATTTGTGTATCGATGAAAAAAGTGACTGCTTTTATTATTTTCATCACCACTTCTACTTTAGATATCCAGTTTCTATATGCATACTGTCCACTACAGTGGACAAACTGTAACTTTTAAAATAAACAAAATTTTGATGAAACAATTTTTTTCCCTGATTTCTGGGGCAATTTTAAATAGGAAAAACACAATAATTTCCTTTAAAATTTTCCCAGGTGATTAATATGCAACAAAGGGTTAATAAAATAAAATATAAAGAATATTATTTTCATCTAGTAACCGTTATATGTAAAAAGATTGCATTTCTTTCTTTTAAATTGCGTAAGTTTATTTATTACAACTAAATTAAGCAATAAATTTCCGTTGTAACATCATTAAAGGGGTAATTTATATTTCTAAATGACAGGATGTACAATAATTGCGTCTTTGTGTCTCCCTTTGGCAGACGGTTTTTATGGTATAGGTGTTTGACGTTAATTCTTTAACGGACTTTCTAAATTCAAAATATTTATATTAATTTATTCGAGAGACAGTGGATTCTGTTTGGTTGTAAAATTGGCGCTATTTTGGAAAACTTGGCGTGATTCGGCAGTTGGGTCGTGATTGCGAGATTGAGAACACAGAGAATTCTCTCCTAGATCGTTGATAAGTAAATACGTACCCTTGAACCCTCTCTCTCACCTCATGCCTTTGCATTCTCAAAACTCACGGACTAGATGTACTGCCACTTTAAAGAGATGTTGAATTGCTTTATGAAAACTATCCAAAATAAAAATATATATTATTTATTATTACTCAGTCTGTGTTACTTTCTCGGCCATCTACATCTTTTACAGCAGAATGGACTCGGACAGTGTAATGCATCAACTTATAAAAGAATCACGGAACTGCTACTTGATACGTACTTATATGCAACATACCCAAATTTGTTGGATTTTTTTTTTTTTTTTTTTTTTGGATTGTTATTGCACTATCATCAGTCATCTGTACTTAGGGGAAAGTTGTCCAAAACGGGGACGCTAACATATCTCTGTCCGCAAAAAAAAATCTATAAATAAGAAAAATTCGGCAAAGTATTTCCTGATTAGAACATGTCTTGGACTATCAGATGGCAAAGTTATTTTTAAAAAAATATCATTAGTATAGGCAGATAAAACATTTTTCTGAAAAATGTGCAAAGTCCCCGTTTTGGACAACCGGTTGGGTAAAATGGGGTACTCATAAGAAATAACGTAAATTCAAATCCTAATGCGAAATTTTATTGGAAAAACTTGGATTACAAAGAAAGGTGAAGTTAATTCAAAATCAAGATGCAGATAAAGTATTTTGTTATCTTTTTCAACAGTTACTAGAATGACACAAAAAATAATCAAACACAGACGTCACATATGAAATTGACATCGCTTTTTTCAACACTTGAACAGACTTCATGTACCCAACTTTGACAGCTGCTACATTGAATCTACCCCTTTTTGTCTTTCGAGTCAATGTAAAGTTCATTACAAAAAATACAAGTTTCCTCGCTAGTGTGTTCCTCATCAGATGATCATATTAGGTCTTGAATTTTTTTATTTCCTTCACCATTTTAGCTTTTGGATACCTAGGATTAGATTCGGTGGGTTTCTTGACCAATTTTCTTTCCTGTTTATTCTGCTTTGCATTTTTGTCCTGTTCTGCAGCTTTCAATTCTGCTTTGTAAGGTGATGAAGTGAATATGACAGTTTTACTTCTCCTCATGTCATTCATTTTTTTTTTTTTTTTTTTTTTTTTTTTTTTGCTAACGTTCAGTTTTTTATGGTAGAGGCATCATTATTTTAGGCGAAGTGTTAAAAGCTGAACATTTCTGGGGTTCGACGTCCCCGTTTTGGACTACCGTCAATGCCCCCGTTTGAGCCGACCATGACGTGTGCTAAAAACGTGGCGTCTCTTTACACACGTATCAGACAAAACTATAACGCAATGTGTGAAAATGTATATTAAATCTAGACGGATCCATAACGTACTTACCAAAATCGAACGTTCAAAGGTCACTTGATAAGATACAATACAGTGTACGGCCACAATCGAAAAGAAAATCGCAAAAATTTGAAATCTTTGTAGAAAATAACAGATTCGGCAAAATTTGTCAACAACTGGATTCAAACTTGCTTATAGCCGAATTAGAATTATCTTAGACTATTGGATTCAAAGAGGACAGCACTAATCAATGAGAAACCGAACGTCCCCATTTGACCCGCCGTCCCCGTTTTAGACAACTCTCCCCTACATTGTATATTCAAATTTGTATAATCATACTCTTTATTTTTATAGCAGTACAAATTTAGAATATGATATTGTTAAATGTTCATTATTCAAATGACATATTACATAGTTTTTTCACTTATTTACATTATTAGTGTTGAACTATATTTACATTTATGTTAATGCTCAAAACTAACCAAAGGTTTTTTTTTCAATTAAAGAAAGCCTTTATAACAATATTTTTGTAATTTTATATTATGTAATTTACACATACTCGTAATTTTATATTAAATTGTTTACACGTATGCATATTCTTATTTTTCATTGTTATGGAATTATTCAATTATAATGATTTACATACTTATTTATATTGTACGTTTTTTTTTTTTTTTTTTTTTTTTACTATTTCATATTATACTTCTGCTAACATACAAATATTTTTAATATTTTATCATTGTTGCGTTACCTATATATATGTACATTGCATCTTTATATTATTTATTTATTGTATACCAGTATTCGTGCAATTGTAGATTATTATATACAGTTCCTCATTATTTGTTATTATTTTTCTACATCAGTCTACAATATGATATTATCAATATGTTATTATTATGTATTATAGTATTATTTATTCCTCTGTTTCAACACAGAACTACTGAAAAAATAAGTTGTTCTACTACGAATACTAATCACGAAATTTAAAGAAAATAGTAGTTCAGCAAAATGTATGCACTATACAAAAACTATTATATGCTAAAACTGGAATCTGTATAAATTTTTTTGTCAACTTTAGATGTGAATACAATCTTCACAACCTCTAATACATCATATATGTGCAATGTTATTCTTACGAAAATATGTAGAAATCACACAGGCTTGATTATAAGTCTATCCTGTTAAACCTTTGTAAGTGTCAAAGCCGAATTCCCCTAAAATTTTCAATTTTTCTCGCGATGTGTTGGGGAGTATGTCACAATGTGACATGTTTCAGTCTCATTTCATTGATTACTAGATAAATTAATTTACAGTTAATTCAAGTTCTAAAGAAAAACGTTAAAAAAATAAATAAAATAAATAAAAATAAAATAAAAATAAAAATCGCCGCCGTCCGGAAATTTGCCGTAAAATATAAATAAAAAAAAAAATTTAATCACCAGTTATTAAAAAAAAAAAAAATAAAATAAAAAAAAAAAAAAAAAAAAAAATAATAATTAATTATGCGCTGAATTCTATTTAGAGGAAGCTAAGATTTTAATTCTCAATTAATGAATTATCGTGAAATCAAACAGTCAAAGCATGCATATCCAGACATTGAGAATTCCAGTTCGCTGAGTTTGGGAAAGAACTTTTTCGTCTCTGCGGGAGTTCATTGACCGACCACACAGAGCGGTAAGGTCTGCAGCGCTTTGCATCACCATTACGCAAATGAGGGAAACAACGGGCGATCCCTTCTTGAGATTCTTTCCAAGGCGCGTTGCCCGTTGCCTTGGTTCATTGGCCCGCAAGGAGAGTTAACGGTTAACGACGTGATGTCATCGTCGTTGCGTAAGAGACGCCACACGCCGCGGGGGAAATTCAAATTCAATTCGTGCGTTCCCTAAGAGAATTCTTGAGGAGGGGATTTTGAAATGAGAGCAAAAATCAGTATCTCATCTGTCCGACCTGCTAGAAAGACGCTTTTCCTTTGCGTCTTCATTGCACTCCCAGTTTTTATTAGGCAGCAGTCGTCGTCTGCAGGTTATTAGGCCGTTATTCCATTAACACTTTCATTTAAACGTATCATCCCCATTTCCTTTTTAGTTGAGAATAAAAAATAAAATCTCCATTTCTTTTTGCATCCTACGGCGATTTTGGATTCTTAATCCTATTGAAAGAAATTAAAAAAAAGATGTGAAACCAAGCAGACGTCTTCAGTTCTTTGGAGTCCTGTCTTCCTGTTACGCCACTCCTTAAAGTCCACTGGTAGGACTTATCTATTTAAATTCAAAACCCCTGATTTTACACTATAATCCTAGAAATAAAAATTCTTCATACTTTAATAGAGTTAAGAGGAAATATAAATGTTAATAGATAAAAGAAATATGGAAATAAAATATGATTTTTGGGTAAAAATAGACTCAAACTTTTCAGACGTGATCCCAGAGGAAAATATATTGCCTCTGCCTGGATATGGTTTTTTAAATAAATTATATGTATTAAAAAAAAATAATAAATACGATCACATTCTGTCAAAAATAAAAAATATATATTTCTTATATAATATATCTAAGACATGATACCTTAAGAATTATATCTAGTTATTAATAGATATGCATATTAGAAATTAACTACATCGCCACACCACTACTTGATAGAGTGAATAACTTCGCAAAATGTTCCATACACATACCTAACAGACACATCAAAAAACCGAGATCTTGAGATTATTTCAAGATGAGTTATGTTTTAAAAGGTTTTACAAGCTTCTCTTAGAGGAGGGAAGGGAGAGGGAATTTCGCAAAATCTCTTTATACTGTGATTTAGATACATATAACCCACCCACAAAAAAAAAATCTACTTCCTAAGATTATGTATTGTAGGATACAAGTCTTTTGCCCCCCTCCCCCCAAGGGGCGGTAGGGAGGAATTTCGCAAAATCCGTTTGTAGTGTTTCTTGAGTACGCATAAGCTGCCCCCATTTCAAACATTGCTATTTTAAGATAATTTGGAACAGTTACGCATGGAAACATGTTCCCCCCTAGCCCCTAAGGGGGTATCGGACGAAATTACAAAAAATCCATTTATAGAGTTTGTTGAGTCATAGCCTACTAAACTAGATGCCTTCCGCGTAGCTCGGAAATTTGGCAACAGTTCAAGCGGTAGACAGCGACACCTGATACAGATTGCGCGGCTTTTTTATTCAAGAGCCACCAAAAGTTTTAAAAATGGGATTTTATATACATAAAAGGCGAATATAATTGAAAAAACATCGATTATATATATTATATATTACATCTTAAAATTATTGGTGACAGTTGAATAAAAAAGTAGCGCAATCTGTACCGGGTGCGGCTGTCTACCGCTTGAACTGTTGCCAAGTTTCCGAGCCACATGGAAGGTATCTAGTTTAGGAGGCTATGGTTGAGTATGCATAACGAATCGATAAAACATAAAATATCACAATCAAACAATAATTTGGAGTAGAGTTACTCTTATAAACGTTTTCTTACTCCCTGACCTTAAAGGGGGGGGAGGGGAAATTTCGCAAAATCCCTTTATAATGCGTCTTGGGAACGCATAACCAGCCCGCACATAAAAATAGCCTATTTCAGATATTCAAAAGCAGAGTAACGCATGGAAACATGTTTTTTGCCCCCATCCCCACTTCCAGGGGGATAGTGTTGAACTTCACAAAATACATGTGTATTTTAACGTGTGCTGATTGCGGATAACCAATCGACATAGCAAACAATCGCTATCTTGAGATAATTTGGAGCAGAGTTACTTTTAAAAGCGTGTTTTTGTCCCGCTCGCACTTAAAGGTGGGCAGGGGAAAATTTCGCAAAATCCCTTTAAAGTGCGTGTTGAAAACGCATAAGCAACTGACACATAAAAATTCATGTTTCTGAGATAATATAAAACAAAATTATACTGAGAAACGTGTTTATTCCCCTCGCCTCCAAGGGGGGGGGGAGGAGGAATTTGGCAAAATCCCGTTAGGACGGGTGTTGGATACACGTATATAAGCCATACACCAAAATTTTTGACTTCATCTCCTATAGGTTTCCCCGGATGAATTTAGCGCTAAAAGGGAGCTCTTATTTACCCCTTCGTAGCTCACCACCCCCCAAATCCAAAATCGCAAAAAAAAGAAAAAAGAATTTTTGGAAATACCCCCAAGAAGATGATTTTTTTTTTTTTTGGTGCTATTATTGGTAGAGTTCTACTCACAATTTCGTATTTTGCAAAATTTGCCTTCAAAAATCGTCCCCCCCCCCCTCCTTCTTAAATTTCCAAAATTCCAGTATCGCTGAAAAACTTGTTTTCTGTTAAGGTAATTTACGGCCGAGTTACGCTTAAAAAGATGCTTTTGCCTTCTGGCCCCCTTGGGTGGGAACGGGGGCTATTTCGCAAGCTCCATTCTTAGGGTATTCGGGGCCCTAAAATCAACTTGCTCCCAAAAATTTGTGACTCTATCTCACATAGAATCGCCATAGCTGTGTTGAGTCAGTGAATCAGTGAGTTTACTCTTTGATATATATAGATAAACAATATATTGCTTGTTTAATATGTCTCAAATTATTTTTTTCCCGTAAAATTCCCAGAGTTCCCAAAATTTCCGGTTTTGTTCCCCGAAATTTCCATATTTTTTCCCTTGCTTCAAAGTTCCCGGGTTTTTTGTATCACTACTTGTATGGTATAGTCAAATGGTGAGGTTGGATCTTGCTGCTTTGCGTCCAGGTGTAGTGGTTCTCTTCTTAATGTTGAGAACAGGAGATATATTGAACGAAGGAACGGTATTTAAAGTTCCTGGGGCCCATATTTGCACCAAGAAAGGGTGTCCACAATTACACCAACCCCATCTAAGAAAGATGGTCTATCACATTTAAACTAAAGACGTGTTTCTAAAAGTAGCTCAGGATCTCCGTTTTGAGGATATTACTGTGAAATTATTTTAAAGTAATCATAAGAACATGAAAAGAAAATTTTTCCAGATGCCTGTCAAAAGTTTGCATTCCAGAACAAACACCAATTCGCCCAAAAACTTACACTGCATCTACAATAAATGAAAGAATGGTTCCAGCCGTCCTGTATTATTTTTAATTAACAAGTGGCGCCATCTGTAGTCCTTGACACCAGCCTTCAGCACCTCTCATAGCCACTTGTGAAGGGGTGCCCATATTTACACCTATGTCCGTTTTCCCACCTTCTCATCTACATCTGTGTAATGGTTTTATCATATAAATGTCACCCTGACAGTTTACAAAAATTAGTTGAACTATTTATCTTAAATAAAATAATTATTAATTAACAAAAATAATTACATTACAAAAGTGAACAGGAAATTTGTAATTATTAAATAAATGTTTAAATCATTTAAGTTTATTGCTTAAAATAGTTCAAAAAATAATTTTATAATATAAGTAAAAAGGAAATTAAAAAATCTCTATTTTACTTTTAATTCTATAGTTTACATTTTTTAACTATTTAAATGAATTTTTAAAAAGGTATTAAATTATTTAAAAACAAAAATGTTTAAATTTTGTTTATATATATAACGGTACAATTTTGTATATTTTATCAGTTTTTTTTTTTTTTTTTTTTTTTTTTAAATTATTATTTCAGTAATTTTATTATGTATAATATCAACCAATATAGATGAGTATTAATTTTCAAAATAGATAAATAAAACAGAAAAGACTCGATTTTGAGGAATCTTCGCAAACGATTTAAATTTAAACTGATCTTTTCTTCTTATACGAGTAAAAAGAAGAAAATAAAGTATCTCTCTCTATATTTATTATTCCCTAATGAAAATTTAATCTCAAAAGTTAATTTCAATCTAAATAAAACCTTAATGATATTTCAAACAAAACACTCTAATGAAAACATTTCTCCGAGAATAATTTTCTTTTTACATTTTTAAGAAAGCATTATGATTTAAGTTTAATTATAAATAAATATCTAGCAGAATAGTTTAAGCGATTTTTATTTGTTAATGAATTACTATTTTCAAATTATCATTCTTTAATTTAAATGAAAACTTTAAGTTGCAAGCAAAACAAAAATTTTTTTAAAAAGAAACTTTCAAGAATTTCCGGTGTTTATTCAAATATAAAAAAACAAGAATGAAAATTCATGCGGTTCTCATAGATTATTAGCACTTTCCAGCTACACGCACTCATTGCATCGTTTAGCATTTAATTTACTTTGCTTAGGCGATCGCACAACGGACACATAGAACTGAAATACAGACAGATAAGCTAATTTAAAATCACTCGTAAACATTGTTGGGAAATATCAAAAGTGCTTAATACAAACGAAAATGCTATTCTAACAATTTCCGATTGTAGCACTTAATAACACTAAATATTTTTGTATGGCCCTGTAAATCTTAAAGTTAATCAATAATATAGAAAGTATTTCCTTGTGCATATGAATAATAAATATCAATTTCATTATGATTTGTTTGAAATAAAAGTATTAGTATAAGAAATAACTCTCATAGAACGCAATGCTTTGGAATTTTTTGGGTGCCCTCTGTACATAAACCAGTAGTTGTATTTACCCCATTTTCATTCAGGAACATATCATAGTAAAATTAAGTAACATGTAACAGTTTCATGAAATTCCGTCAATAATACAGAATTTAGAGCGCGGGCTGAAAGACAGATATATAGATGAATTTATATAATCATTCTTAAGGCTGTTTTCAAATGAGAGGCTGAATTTTGGGCATAATTCCTACTGAAAGTTAAAAACAGCTTTAATTTAATCGTTTAAATATTTTTAATCTTTAATTATGTGTGAAACTCAAACTATTTTAAAAATAAAGAGAAGTGAAATTCGTTTCAGAATATATTTGTAGATGGCTACACCAGCGTTTTAAACAGAGATCAGTGAGGACTTATTTTTTAATTAGAGTTATTTGTGTGTTTTGAGGTATAACATGTATAATAAAATACAAATTATCAATCATTTCATTTACTTCCCTGAAAATGTCAATTACTTTTTATTTATTTTTAATAAAACTAGGGGGCTCTGCCCCCTGCTCGGTCCGCTCACCAACCCCCGAAGGAGGCTTCGCCTCCTCCACGACTCACTTTACTTATTAACACATGCAGAACTCTGCCCGCCTATTCACTGCTTTCTTTCACTGAAAAGGAAGATTAATAGTGCATATTACAAGACAAAAGCAGAAAATTATTATGGAAATCCTCATATTTAATGTCAAATTGAAATATATAATATATATATATATATATATTTTTTAATAGAAAGAAAAATCATGATATCTAGACCATTTTGCATTACAGCTCTAGTATATGGCCATTTTCATTTCTTTTTTACAACCTTAAATCCGGACCACGGTATCCCAGTCGGTAGAGCGCCGAGCTCGTAATTGCAAGATTGTGGGTTCGGTTCTCGAGCCAACCAAAGACCGTCGTGTACACTAATGGTGGCTGGTGCACGTAAAATATGTCGTGGCCACAATATCCTCCATGTTCTCATGAAGATTATACCTCTGGGCGGCCACCGAAGCTGGGGAGCTATCCCCTTTGTGTAGGACCAAATCTGTGGTGGCATGTCTCCGGAACATCCGAAGGGGTGAGTTCCAGACCGTCGCCAATTATCCATAGAGCAGTAATGGTGCGACGTCAATCACAACCTACTTAATTATCTACCTACCTACAACCATGGATCATATTTTAATTTTCCCGTGTAAGAAGATTAATTTTCTAAAAGTAGAGAAAAAAAGTTGATATTTATTTTCTCGGTTGTTTACATACATGGTTTCGGGCCGCGGTACTCTAGTCGGTAAAGCGCTGAGCACGTAATTGGAAGATTGCTGATTCCAAAATTGAGCCGGCCAAAGACCGTCGTGTACACTAATGGTGGCTTGTGCACATAAAATTTGTCGTGATCGCAAAGTCCTCCATGTTCCCATCCCCACTATACCTCTGGGGATCACCAAAGCGGAGGGGAATCCCCTCCGTGAAGGTTCAAAATTGTGATGACATCTCTCCGGAACATCTCTAGGGGTGCGTCACAGACCGTCGTCAATTACCCATAGCGCAGTATTGGTGCAACCTTAAATCCAACCAATCTACCTACCTACGTACAACCATGGATCATATTTAATTTTCTCGTGTACAATGACCTCATGACAGAAGAACAACGTCACTGGGATAAACTTTTTTCAAAATGGCAAATGGAGTACCTTCATAAACTTGTCGTTTTTAGTTAATAATTCCTTTAATTAAAATGATAGAAATTTCTAAGCGGCTAAAATGTTTACCTTGGAGTAATCGGAATACATTGATACCTCTCATGACGCGAAGGACCCTGCCCTCCGTTAGAAAATGCTGTCGCAGACAAAATAATTTGACGCCAGTGACAGTAAATTTTTTTTAATATATAGAGATAAGCATGAAAATATTCTCTAAAGCATTGCGTTCAATGCTAGTCATATGCCCAAAAAATGCGTTCCATAGAACACAGTATGATTAGCGTTAGATTTACAGAGCAACACAAAAATATTAAGCTACACTAAGGGTTTTTGGAAATTTACTGGAATTGAAGTTTCGTTTATATTAAATGCTTTTATTACTTTCTAAATGTTTTTAACGCTTTCCAACAAGGTTGCTAATGACTTACCTGTTGTCTGTGGGTCTGTCTGTCCGCGCTCTAACTCCCGTTATTATTTATGGAATTTCTTGAAACTGATACATATTATTAAAATTCAGTATAGGTTGTTCCCTATTGAAAATAAAGTGTGTACCTTTACTAGTTTGTACACAGGGGCACCCGAAAGTATTCTAAAGCATGGTGTTCTGTAAGTGGTATTTTTATAAACCATATTTTATTACCGATACTTTTCACATAATTTAATGAAGTTGATATATGATATTCAAGTTCACTATCGGATGTTCCCCATTGAAAATAGTGTAAATACCCTCACTGGTTTGCATACAGGGACACACGAAATTCTTTCAAAGCACTGCGTTCGAGTGAGGTATTAATGTGAACTAAATTTTAAATCCTTTATTTTACGGAAATTTTAATGAATTTGAAATATATTACTCAAGTTCAGTATCGGATGATTGTTATAGAAATGTGAGTAAATACTACCACTGCTCTGCATGCAAGGACATCTGAAAGTATTCCAAAGCATTGCGCTCTATGAGAGGTATTTCTCTGAACACAATTTTATTAACTTTTCTTGACACAAATCTTAATGATATTGAAATATGTTATTCAAGTGCATAAAAGAATGCTTTCTACAGAATGTAGTATGATTAGCATTAGATTTACTGAGCCACACAAAAATATTCAATTACATTAACAGCTGTTAATAAAAAATTACTGGAATTGCAGTTTCGTTTACATTAAGTGTTTTTAACACTTTCTAACAATTTTTAAGTGTGAATATGATTTCAATTTTTGTATCTGTCTGTTCGACTGTCCGCGCTCTAACTCCCGTAAATATTTATGTAATTTCTTGACACTGATATATGTAATTCAAGTTCACTATCGGATGTTCTCTATTGAAAATGGAGTTAATATCTCGTTTGGTTTGTGTACAAGGACACTCAAACGTTTTCCAAAGTATTGTGTTCTACGAGAGGTATTTCTCTAAACCATATTTTAATAACTGTACTTGGCACAAATCTTAATGAAATAGAAACATTTTATTCATATACATAAAAGAATGCTTTCTACAGAATGTAACATGATTAGCATTAGATTTGAAGGGGCACACAAAAATATTCAGCTACATTGAGAACTTTTATTGTAATTGTATTTTCGTTTACATTAAGCGATTTAACAGTTTTTAATATTTTTTACGTGTCAATAGGTTTTCAATTTGTGTATTTATCTGCCCGTCTATCGCACTAAGCGTCCGTATTTCTTTTCTGAATTAAAAAAAAAATGTATGTTTTATATATTCACTATTGAGTTTTCCCAAAATAAAATGGCATTAATAGGTCCTGTACAACTGGCTTGTGTACAGGGACACTCAAAAAAATTTCGATGCATTTAGACCACACATTTTTATAATTTACATTTTAAGAACTTTCTACTGTAAAAATCATAAGGAAATTGACATTAATTGCTAATTTGCTAAAATAATGTTTTGTATAAAATATGATTTTTTTAACTTTCAAATTTACAGGGCTATACTATAATTTTCAGATACATTAAGGGCTTGAAATACAATAGAAGGGCTACGTTTTCTTTTGTGTTGAGCATTTTTAAATCTTTCAAACAATATTTCAGATTGATTAGAATTCAATTAGTCTGTCTGGATGCCTTTCAGACCTACTGTCTATTCTTTGTGTGATAACGAAGGCACAGAAATTTAAAAGTTATAAGATACAACAATTACGTACAGTTGGAAAGTGTTAATAATCATTGCATAATGCGTGATTTTTTGCTCTTTTTTATTAGTTTATAAAATATTTAATATCACATGTTTATTTGAAGAAAAAGTGTTGTGTAACTCTATGTGTAATTCTGCCTTTAATAGTGTGTGGAACTTTGTGTGGAACTGTGCATTTTATTAACAGTGTGTAAAGCTTCTTTTTTGAACAGTGTGTGTGTAATTCTGTGTGTTTTGCTGAATTTTTCTAACAGTGTACTAACTCTATGTGTAACTGACAGTGTGTGTGTAACCCTGTATGCAGTTAACAATATGTGAGTGTAGCTCATCTTTTTCATTAACAGTGTGTGTAACTCCGTGTGTAACTCTGCTTTTTATTAACAGTGTGTGTAAGTCTACTTTTTTTAACATTATGTGTGTAACACTGTATGTATCGCCGATTTTTTGCTAACAGCGTGTGTATTCCTATGTGTAAATAACAGTGTGTGTCTAACCCTGTATGTAATTAAAAGTTTGTGTGTAATTCTGTCTTATTATTAACTGTGTGTGGGTAACTGTGTGTGTAACTCTTCCTTTTTATTAATAGTGTAACTCCATGTATAATTCTGCCTTTTTATTAACAGCGTGAGTAATTTAGTGTTTATTTCTTCTTTTTTTGAACAATGTGTGTAACTCTGTGTGTATCGCTGATTTTTGTCTAACAGTATGTATAACTCTATCTGTAACTAACTGTGTATGTGTAACCCTGTATATAATTAACAATGCGCGTGTAACTCTCTGAGTAACTCTGCCTTCATTTTAAATGTGTGTGTAAATCTGTCTGTAACTCTGCTTTTTTATTGAAAGTGTATATAACTCTGTGTATAATCCGATAGTGACCTTAAATAACATATATTAGTTTCGAGGTATTCTATAAATATTTACAGGAATTAGAGCGCGGAAAGGCAGACAGATGGGTAGACAAACAGATTGGAAAAGTATCTACACTAAAAATTGTTAGAAAATTTAAAAACGCTTAATTTAAACGAAAGTGGAATTCCAGCAAATTTTTTATTAATATCTCTCAATGTAACAGATTAATTTTGTGTGGCTCTGTAAATCTATTACTAATCATACTATATTCTGTAGAAAGCAATCATTTTTCCATATGAATAATATATTTCAATTTCATTAATATGTGTGGAAAGTAAAGTTAATAAAATTTGGTTTATAGAAATACCTCTCTCAGAACGCAATGCTTTGGAATACTTTCGAGTGTCCCTGTGCACAAACCAGTGGTAGTATTTATTCCATTTTATTTATGAAAAAGCCGATAGTAGACTTGACTAATATATTTCAATTTCATTAAGATTTGTGTAACGTTAATATGGCTTACAGAAATACCTCTCATAGAACACAATTCTTTGGAATACTTTCGGGTGTCCCTGTACACAAACCAGTAGAGATAGTAACTCCATTTTCAGTAGAAAACATCCGATAGTGAACTTGAATAACATATATCAGTTTCAAGAAATTTCATAAATATTTACGGGTGTTAGAGTGCAGACAGACAGACAAACCGAAGTCACTTTTTAACTTTGTTGGGACGTGTTAAAAGGGAAAAAATGCTTAAACTTACCTTTATATATCAATTGCAAAACTCTCCGCATTTAAGTGATAAAATTTGTCGGATTTAGGGAAATGTTGTAAACAGACAGTTAAATGCGATAAAAAAAAATTAAACCCCTCTAATTAAAAATGTGTAGTATTTTTTTAACTTGCTTCCAATAGGTGTAAATGATATTCAAGGATATGACGTGACAGTGGTTATTTGACCTTTAAAGATAATAGGATAGAATTACACTTACTATTTGAAAATATTTCATCGCAAATAGGAAAAGACGGCAGAAAGCCATAATGAACAATGTTTATAGCAAAAGGAAATTCTACTAGAAAAAAAAAAAAAAAAAAAAAAAAAAAAACTTTAAAATTTAATGAAAAGTTTCGCGAACCAATCTTGAAATGTGTATGTTTCACTATGATTTATAAGTATGCGATTTATGTACTTAGATTTTCAATAGAAGTACTTTCTCGCATTTATGGGTTATCGTATTTGGGCACAATGACCTTATATGTATTGTAGAGATAGAATTGTTTTTCGGGACAAATTTCCGAAATTTAGTTTTTATTATATTTACATGTTTTGAGGTCCTGAACTTTAGACCCAGGTTTTTAGTTACTGATTTGTATGCGTGTGACTGTGTGTCTGTTCACCTGCATTTTTGTCTATTATCAGTATGTCTGATGAACAAATAGTAGCAAGATATTCAAATGCGGTATTCTAAATCTGTATCATATAGGGATGCTATACTGTGTTTTCAGTAGAGATGAAACAAATAGTTCGTATACTGGAAAATTTAAGACAATTCAACTACATTATTTCTATGGGCGAAATTGTTGGTAGTTGAAGTTAAAAAAAAATCTCTAGGCTGCACTAAATAAAAAGGAAGGAAGATTTATTTTTATATATGCATAAAAACATGTTTCATGTAGAAGATGGTAGGAAAATCCCTCACCCTTTGTTTATAGTACTGCACAAAAGAACTAGAATGTAATGGAATTATACATGGAAATTGCTGGAAATGAATTTCTGGCTGTGCTGTGTCTATTAGTGTAGGATTATATTATATATACATATACGTATACAATATAGTGTCCATATAATTTATAGAAGATATAGAGGGTTATCAATAACTAAACGGAAACGATTATTTCTACTGAATGTAATTTGCAGAAATGCTTTACTATATTTTATCATGCCCAGAAAAAATGCTCATGAATGAAAAGTAATTTCTCATATCCATGCTTTAAATAAAGTATTTCTTTAAGTTAAGATTTTAACTGTTGATCTTTGTGTACGTCTATTATCAGCCTAACTTAAAAAATAATCTATTAAAAAAAAAAAAAAAATTAAATCCCAAATTCTTATTACAGCGCATCATATAAATCTTTCCGAAGTTAGAATAAAATTTAATTTGCAAAATAAATGTAACTTTTTTGATTATTAACCAAAATTGGCGAAATTTGAACTGCTTTAAGAAAAGAGAAATTATTTTTTAAAATTCACAACAGATGGCAGCACCACACGATTGCCTATAAGTTTTGTGATTTCATTTTCGGATTAAGGACCAATATCTGCAATTTAATTAATCGTTTAAGGCACCTTTTTATTATTATTTTAGCTTATTATTATTTTTTTATATTATAACTTAACATTTTACTGATTTGGTTAATGTTTATGTGTTTTTCCTAATCATTTTTATTTTGTATTGTTAATTGTTTCATTGACATTTTAGTGAATATTAAGCCCAAAAGAGGGCGCTTGTAGTCCAGAAAAAATTTTTTTTGCTTCTAAAAAGAGATGTAAGAAAAAGGCTTCTTAAAAAAACTGTTCAAAAATTCTTAGAATAAGGTAACGACACCAGTGCTCGTCACACTTAAGGCCTTATTTTTAAAATGTTTTTTTTTTTCGCGTGGTATTCATGTATCAATTGGTCTATTTACTACACTGATTCTTCTAGTTGCTGTTAGACATTTTCAGTTTTTCAATACATTACGACAGTTTTTTAAAGAGTATAAAAATTGAACCTATTAAAATGCACCATTGCTCATCACATGGAAAATGAGTTTCACCAGTAGTCGTCAGGTGTTTGCACCAGTACACGTCATGTAAATAAAACGCAACAATTTGCTGAATAGTTTATTATTATTTTAGTTTATTATTATTTTTTTATATTATAACTTAACATTTTACTGATTTGGTTAATGTTTATGTGTTTTTCCTAATCATTTTTATTTTGTATTGTTAATTGTTTCATTGACATTTTAGTGAATATTAAGCCTAATAGAGGGCGCTTGTAGTCCAGAAAAAACTTTTTTTTTGCTTCTAAAAAGAGATGTAAGAAAAAGGCTTCTTAAAAAAACTGTTCAAAAATTCTTAGAATAAGGTAACGACACCAGTGCTCGTCACACTTAAGGCCTTATTTTTAAAATGTTTTTTTTTTTTTTTCGCGTGGTATTCATGTATCAATTGGTATATTTTATACACTGATTCTTCTAGTTGCTGTTAGACATTTTCAGTTTTTCAATACATTAAGGCAGTTTTTTAAAAAATATAAAAATTGAACCTATTAAAATGCACCATTGCTCGTCACATGGAAAATGAGTTTCACCAGTAGTCGTCAGGTGTTTGCACCAGTACACGTCATGTAAATAAAACGCAACAATTTGCTAAATAGTTTGATTTTAATTGCGCTTTTACAAAATTTAATGAAACAAAACATCTTTGACACATACTTAGAACCTAAATCAATTCTTAGGGTTTAAAACACAAAACATTAAATGGTAAAATTCAAAATATTGCGAATAAAACAAATTCATATGCAAAATAACTTGAACATTGTTTGCTTTTAAGAAAAGTTCTCAAAATTTTATTCATCCTCAAAAATATCTTTACCTAAAGCAGAGGGTATGTAGCAGGAGAGGGGGAATAAACTTGTTTCCAAGCGTTACTTTGCTCCAAATTATCGCAGTAAGGTTTATTTTACCATGTTTTTATTAACTTGTATTCTTGTTTGTTTGTTTGTTTGTCTAGTTCACATCTTGTAATTGATTTTTAACTAACTTCCCGACCACCTAGACATTTGAAACTTTCAGAATACCTCGGAACACGGTGACAATGCATTTTTTAAATACTTTTAGCCGACTTTTTCGGGTCCCCGCTGCCTTCGGTAGCGTTTATATGATTCAATAGAAAATTTATTTAACTAACTTCCCGACTAGCTAGACCACTGAAATTTTCAGAATAGCTCAGAATATGGTGACAATGCATTTTTAAAATGCTTTTAGCCAATTGTTTCCGCTCCTCGCTGCCTTTTTTGGTGTTTATATGATTCAACAGAAAATTTAAAATCGTGGTATATAAAAAGTTCTTTTTATCTTGCAATTAATTTTTTTAAATATATGGGTTGATCATGCGTACCTAACCCTATAAAGGGATTTTGCGAAATCTTTCGCTTTTCGTTCCTCATTAAGTGTGGAGTGGATCCAAAAGCACGTTTTCAAGAGTAATTCTGCTCCAAATTATGTCATGAAAGCAATTTTATGATACGTTGATTAGTTATGCGTACCCAACACATACTATAAAGGGACTTTGTGTAATTCTTTCCGACCAAATTTTGAGGAAGGGGAGCAAAAACATATTTTCATGCATAACTCTGCTCTAAAGTATCTTACAAAGATGATTTTTGATGTGTGAGTTGGTTATATGTACCCAACACCTAGTATAAGTAGATTTTGCGGAAATCTTTTGTCTATGTGCGGATGGCAAAAAAAAAAAAAAAAAAAAAAAAAAAAACTCAGCTCTACTCCAAATTAACTCAGAAAAGCGAGTTTTGATGTGCGGGTATTGGTTGAAAGTACTCAATACGTAATTTGATGGAATTTCACTAAAATTCTAAATTTAGCACTAAAATTCTAAATTTACTTAAATTGTAATTTTTCAAAACACCAACCTAAGTTCTACAGTTTCAAATTCATTATTAATAAATAAATAAATAAACAAAAATAAATAAACAAATAAACAAACAAACAAATAAATAAACATATACGTACTCATAATCTTCAATTAGCATTTAAAGGCTAAATCCTTTAGTACATCTCCATCTCCAAGGGAAATTTTTAGAAAAAAAAATTAACTTGCACTAACTTCTCAAATCATGCCATTAGCCTCAATAAAATATTTTTGAACAACTTATTCAAACTCCATTCTACGAACAACACTTACTACTAACTCATTAATTAATACTAAACATCTAAGCACTCAGAAGAAAATTAAAACTATTCTAGCATATTTAAGCTAAAACCTCTTAATTTAACAACTTCACACATAAATTAGCACTTGCACATGAAAACAACACCTATAAATTCAAAGACAAAAAAAAAAAAAAAAAAAAAAAAAGTTCAAACTAATTACACTCTTTACTTTCTGGTTAATTCAACCCACACCGCTTTCACTCCTTTAATGTACAATAAACATCTACTTACTCAAAATTAGTAAACTAAAGTAAATCAAAATCACCTGAAGAAACTTGATTAAAACTACCTAAACTAATAAATCAAAACTTAAATCAGTACTTACACAATAAATCAATATCTGCACTCTCAGTTTCATAATTAACACATTCTCGTAAACATTTAAACGTAAAACAAACTAATCCACTCATAAAAAATCCTTCACATTTTATTAAATCAACATCTACCAAAACTAAAACAACATCTACGTACTAAAAGATTTCTCTAACTTAATTTAAAACTAAATTTTTCATAGAATCTTGGTTTAATCATCCTCAACTAACAATTTAAAGTTCAAGATAGAAAAGACAACTGTAATAATAAAGACAACTGTAAACTCAAAATCAGAATCAACGCTACCAATGAGATCAAGATTTTTACATCTAAATAAAAGTTATGTAACCACTTGCATTCATTCTAAACAACGTCTATCTCCAAAGAATCTAATTCCATTAATTTAATGGAATTTCCAGAGCATCTAAGTATTTGACTCACACCACAAATCACCAGACCTACTCCTTAACCTACAAATTAGCAATTAACAAAACAAAATTACAACTAAAATTACAATCATTCAAAACATAGCTCCCTCTTGACACAGTTCAACAACAACGCACTCACATGACCACATTCATACTAATGCTCAAAAGCAAAGATTAAACTCTTCCAATTTATACGGCTCCTGTGAGTTAGAATTTATAAATACACTGTAAAAAATGAACATGCTATATTACATCACAATGTGCGGGTAAAAAAATCGCCAACACCATGTGCGTTAAATTTCAAGTGTGATGTAAATAAACGCGTGCTTGAATTTTCAAAGAGGATGTTTTAATTTTACAACACGCTGTGTTGTATTTATTTTTTTTTTTCATAAAAAAAAGGGGGGGGGGGACTATATTTGTTTTCCTTTTTATTTATTTATTTATCTTAATCTGTATGTGTTTTAATCTTTATTTAAGTTATTTTGTTTTAATTTTTTATTTATTTCATCTTTATTATTCTGTCAATATAAGTTTGGAAAGGTTATGAATTTTTAACATGAAATTTAATACCTTTAAAGCTTTCAATAAATTATATTTTATGAATGAATATTAGAATTATAATACAGTAACGACTTCGTTTCAAAATAAAAATATTCAACCATTTAAATAATAATAATAATAAAGTGTTTTATTAACAACTTATATTGCTATTACTATTAAAAAAACAATAATAATAATAATGCATAAATTTTTAATTCACTAAAGAAATATTAAAAAATTAGTCAGATCAGAAGCATTATATTTAATAAGTACATCAAAGAATTAAAACTTATGATTAATAGTTTTTAGAACGCATGAAAATTAAAATGACCGTTTTCCAATGCTTTATTAAACTACATTTTGTAGCATTGTATCTGTACAATTTTAGCAACTATATTATTTTTACAAAATAAACAAGAAATAAAAACTTTATCAATACATTCTACGTTTACGTAACAAACTACAACGAAATTATCTGAAAAAGCGAACAAAATTAAAAAAATAAAATACAATTTATAAAGGAAACTTGAAAGAAACAAAACAAAACAAAAAAGTAATGAAATACTAAAAAACGTACAAAAATTTCATATTAAATATTTATTAAATAATGCTCTGCCATAATATTTTTCAGAATTAAAAACTAATACATCATTTTTCATCATCAATAGGTAATAGTAATTTAAATCATTTTTAAAATAAATTAGTCTGAGAATGTTGGAGTTTAATAGTTTTATATCGGGAGGAAATAATTATTGTGTTGGAAATTTTAATGCTCATAATTCAAAATACAGTTTCATGAGACAGAGTAATTTTGATTAGATTTTATTAATAAAGCGCAAACACTTGTCAAACTTATATTGACAGAATTAAAAAAGACAAGAAATAAAATCAAAATTAAAACAATTATAACTTACTTGTTACTTAAATTTTTGTGTTGGTTATAATATGAATCCTAATCGTGGCTTTGTTCCTCCATTTTTTGCGTTTTCCGTTTATGATAGCAAAAGGCGTGGCGTAACATAACAAACATTTAAAAGTTTTAGTTCATGTTTGAAGGTCATTGGCGTATCTGTGTCACATGACTCTTTGACGCCATAGTGAATGTAAAAAAACAGCACGTTTTGCTTGAAAATTTTTTGCAGCACTAATGCGTGATTTTATCACGTCACAAGATGAGGGATATTCGTTGTAATTTTACAACATTTTTTTACAGTGTAAAACACATACATTTTAAAGTATCTCTCTCAAACTTACACACACTCACTCATTTAAACTAATTAATCTCCTTTCTATTACTTAAAAAAAAAAAACTTCAATTTGCATCGACATTAATGCACTTTATTCTAATTCTCCCAGCAACAATTCCTCACAAAACAAATAATTTGATCGAACTTAAATAATAAACAATTAAAATCGAAAAGTTTCCTATCACTCTAATAATTAAAAAGGAAATTTTAAATAAACTTGTTTTTTTTTTTTTTTTTCACTTTTTCTACACAGCTGCTTAAATTATTTCAAGAATTACATTAAAATTAGAAAGTAACAGGAAATTTAAGAGAGCTTTCTTTTCCTTTTCTTTTTTTTTTAATCTAATTTTATTATTGTTGTTAAAACTAAAATTAAAATTAACATTAACATTAAAAAATTTAGCTTAGACCTCTTGATTTCTCGTTTATTTTATTTTATTTCATTCCCTCTTTTTTTTTTTTTTTTTTTTTTGAGACATGCTTGCAGCTGGGAAAGCCAAATTCGACTTTTCACTGGACTTATCCTCTAATTTCACTGGTTTTTTACACTTAGAGCCAAGTGCCTCACGTCTTTGTAATCACCCTCCGATCGCCAATAGTACTGATTTAGCTAAAACTCTATAATTATGCACGATTCAGAAGTTGGAGATTTAGGAGCTGTAGAGGGCGAGAACCAAGAGGAATCCTCTGATGAGTCCACCTCCTCTTATAGATCAAGCAGATCGAAAAGATCAACAAACGCCGCAAAACCTAACAAGAGTAACATCAAAGAATCAACTGTAATTACATTCAACAGGAATGAGAACTTTACAGAATATACATTGATTTCTGAAATCGCCTCCAAAGTAATCGATATTATTGATCTTGTCTCGAAAAGCCCAAATAGAGCGCCACTCAAACTAATTAAAAACGCATTTATCCAGATAACCAAATTAACACACAATACACCTGAATCAGTCACTCAGCTATCTAGCACATCTCAAACTAAGTACATCTCAAATAACGTAAGGTGGCAGCTCCTCAACGATAAATTAAATTATAAATTTCTGACAACAGAGACATTGCTGAAAGACCTACTCGACCACCAAAAACAAATAAAATCACTGATAGGTGTTCCCCAAACAGACACAAAAGATATCAACATACATTCCTCACAAAAGTGCAGAAAATCTGATGAAGTTCAGTTAGACTCTACGCAGTTCATTCAGGACAGGCTTTCCTTCTCAACACCAACACAGCCGAAATGCTCTCCGCCCATTTCAGAGTTAGATGAACTTTTATCCTGGTATATGCGCACTCTGGCAGTAACTTCTAACCAAAGGTCCTACAGAGGAGCAGACATCATCAAAACTATTAAGGAGCAATCGGTATGTACTCCCTCCTCAAAAATTGACGTCAAGGTTAAAAAAAGACACGTTGAGCTGTCCTGTATTTCCCCTGTAGCTGCCACTCACCTGCAGGAGGAACGTAACTCCAATCATATCATTTTACAAAACCTTAAAGTCCAGAAAAAAATGTTTAAAGACTTGGAAGTTATCATACTCAACGTACACGAGGGGGTACAAGTACCAAACATTATAGAAACTATCCACAGCGAACTAAAAATCGCAAAAGCCAGGAAATCCCACATTACACATTTAAGCCGTAGGCAAACAAGAGCTGGTAATAATCACGTTATACTCACACCGGAACCTCTGCCAGAGTTACTTCTTAAAGAAGGATTCATCTCCTTCGGTATCTACAGATGCAGAGGGAGACCTTTCACAAGTACCCAGCGCTGTTCCAAATGCCTGGACTTCTGGCACTCTGCAGGCTCCTGTACTTCAAGATCTTTCTGCGGCCACTGTGCAGAACAGCATGAAAGAGATTCACTATGTACGAACTCCCCAGCATGTATCACTTGCATTCGCGAGAATAGAAATAGCAGCACAACTCTTAAAACTGGTCATCCATCTTACTCTAAGGACTGTCCAGTCTTTAGTGCGATCTATGAAAAGGAGAGGTCATGTCTGGAGGAAAGATTTCCCGTCCTTTTAGCAATGGAGCCCCGCCTCCTCGATTTCAAAAGTAGAAGTTCTCCCTAAAAGTTAGTCCACCCAGAGCCAATAGAGCTAATAGGACACCTACAGAAGACTGGTATTATCCTCCTCCGCCTCTAGCTTGGTTCCCCTGGGACATGCAGCCACTCCCTCATCCAGGTCTCGTGTATTGTCATTCAAACGAAATTGAAGATTTCCGTCAGGTACACTATGACTATCCTCCACACCAGCAGTGGTATTATCAACAAGGTAACTGTTAACCTCCCTTTAACTTTATAACCAAGCTCTAACAACTTTTCTCATCATCCAGCATGAAGAATACTAACAATATTAACAATATAAACAAGGTTCCACATAATAACATCTCAATCCTGCAGACCAATCTCAACAACTGCAAGGCGGCCAACTCGGCAGCTCGAGTACACAGGGATAAAACTCCAGGGATATTGGGCTGCAGCAGGACGCCTACAGTGCTGCTGAGGTGGGACTGTATGGATTTCCGGCTTCGTGAACAATCTTTTCATCAAAAAAACAAATCAGCACACATCATTTTAAGGTCTCAACACTTAGTTTTCACCCACCTCTTTACTGGAGACAATTGCGTGTTTATCACGTTGTCCACGGACAAGGGCGAAGTTGTTATTGGCAGCGCATATGCAGCTCTGTCTGTAGATTTTGAACATTGTCTGGAAGAATGGCAACGTCTAATCCCACAAAGTTCACACTTCATCTGCGGCTGCGATTTGAACGCCAGCTCCCCACTTTGGTGCTGAATGAAAATGACAGGGGAAGCCGCCTTATCGACTTTATAATCATAAACCACCTGTGTCTTGCAAACATTGAGAACTTCATTCCTACATTTCAAAATGACCGTGCTAAGGGCTGGCCAGATTTCACACTCGTCAATCCACTAACTCTAACCAGAGTAGCAAACTGGTCAGCTTTAGACGCGCATAACAATACTGATCATAACTATATAACTTACACACTGCAATTAAAACCAACAATATACTAAAAACACGCGTTTCGCCACAAATAGAGGAAAATTCACTAAATTTATTAAACTTCTCAATATACACAACAAACAATTACTAAGACAAATTCAAGATACAACCTCAACGGAAGACCTAGAAACTTTCATATGTAACTTCATCTCCTCTGTCCGTGTAGCAACCACTTCTTCATTTAGACATAAACCCACGGGACGGCACTTTGCGCCCACTTTCTGGTCTCCGCAGCTAAAATCGCTGCGCAATAGATTAACGGCCCTAAAACGCGAAACTAAACATATCCCAGTCACACACTTACCTGCACAAAGACAACACATTAAAGAACTATCAGCGCATTACAAAATATCAATCAATAACGCAAAAGTGGCCGCTTGGAGGTCAATCTGTTCCTCGCAGACGAAAGTCTTCAGCACGGCCCAAAAATTCTATTCACAAAATTTTTTACACCAGACGAATTACCTCTTCAAAGTTTTCCATGTCTATCCTCCAAACAAAATAATTTAGAATACTTAACCAACAGCTTTTTGGCCCATCAGCTCTGCAAAATTCAGCGGATCACTCTTTCTTTTTTTCTGAGCGGGAGGTCAAAGCCTTCACGGAGGCGGAGATCCTTTCTGCTCTTAAGAGCTTTAATGTTAAAAAGGCTTTTGGACCTGACAACATCGATTTCAGGATGCTCAAACAAATTAACTCATCTTTCCCAGATATTATTTTAAATTCGGTTAACAAATGTCTAGAAATTTTCTATTTTCCCAAAGTGCTCCGCAGAGGCGAAGTTGTATATTTTCTGAAACAGGGAAAGACTCCCTATGAGCCAAAATCATACCGCCCGAACTGCCTACTACCAACCTTAGGCAAACTTTCAGAGAAATTAATTGTCGTTCGCTTAAATTACCATCTTGAACATAACAACTTCTTAAATAACAGGCAATATGGCTTCAGAGAGGGTAGATCCTGCGAAAAGGATTTGAACAAAATTTTGTCGTCTTGTGCTCTCAGCGTAAGCTCAGGATTGTATGATACACAACTATCGTCTCGCTCGATATTCAAGGCGCCTTCGATAACATCGAATGACCTCAGATTTTTAAAGCTCTCGCCTCCCTACTGTGTCCGAGAAATGTCTTTGGGGTCATCCGCTCTTATCTTTCTAACCGAAGAATCATTGTGCCCCGGCTCCAGTGAATACACTCAAGTAAAGGGCTGTCCCCAAGGTTCTTGTTTGGGACCAGTCCTCTGGACAATAGTCGCAAACCAAATTCTTGAAACTATGTCTCTAAAAGGTTACGACATCTATGCCTACCCGGAAAAACAAGGATCGACCTCGAAACGCCCTTTCGCCCACGTTTCTGGTCATACGGGGGACGCTGGCAACGAATTAGCTGATAGGCTAGCTAAAGAAGCAACTACCTTCTCTACAATCCAAACAGCACTGCCAATACCTCCCTCTCACGTGAAGAAAATCCTTTTTCATAATCTTATGGAGGAGTGGCAAATTTACTCGAACGACTCGGATAAAGGTCGTAACACCTATTCATTACTTCCAAAGGTTTCTAAATACAACTTCGACCTAACACCAGCAGTCACTGCCTTTCTCACAGGACATGGTCCTTTTAAAACCTACCTGCATAAATTCCATCGCTCGTGTTCAGACCAATGTGAGTGCGGGACCTCGGGCTCTCCCAAACATTACTACTACTCCTGTCTACTTACTTTCGACTGTCGCAGTATAAACCCCGTCAATAAACCTTCTGACTGGCTTTTTAACATAATCAACCGAAAGCCCCTTCGTCATAAACTAACAAAAATATTTAACCATTTAATTCAGTCATCAGTTACCAAAGAACTACACATGAAATTAGTGCCATTTAAGCCCACAGGTCAAGTCCTTCAAACAAAACTAAAGGCATGATACTCATTTTTTTTTAATTCTCTAGCCGCCCACTGTCGCGTTCGAGTTTACACTCAGGCGGCCCTATGTATTTTCTTTTTTTTATTTGTGTGCATTTTATTTCTTGTTACCTTGTCACCCTCTGTCATGTGAAAGGTCTGCTTTATCGACCTCTGTATTTTTTTTATGCAATAAACTACGGAGGAGGTTTAATCTTTAGAAACGGGCTCTTTTGAATAACCACAGTGCCACCAGAGCCCCTCTCTAAAAGTTGAAACCGCTCAAAACCGCTGCATAGTGGTGAGCGACCACCTTTTGTCTTAGAATCTTAGAATCGATGATGCTCGGCAGTTTTATAATTCACTATTTTCCCCTGTCTTGAACCACTCCGAGATAGGAAAGCTAACTCCACTGTTTTCCACCAGGTGGCGCTGTAGGCGGTTCAATCGCGTAGTACATGTCAACTTTACTATACTTATATGCCACTTTTATGACTATAGCTACAGCTGTTCAACAGTTAAAAGAGTCGGGACTGACTTTTTCGGGCACCTTGTATTTTCTTTTGATCATAAAGATATTACAATGGGACCTATTTCAGACCAAGACCTTTACAATAAAACAAAAATTATAAAAATCGGATCATCCGTTCAGAAGTTATGAGCTAACAAACAAAAACAAAAACAAAAAAATATACGCTTTGAATTGAGAACCTCCTCCTTTTTGAGGTTGGTTAATTAGAGCATCTCTTACAAAGTTATAAGCTTACAAACACCAACAATAACACATAGCTCGAATTAAGAACACCCTCCTTTCATCCGCTACGCTGCAAAGTGTGCAAAGTTGTTCAAGTATGCACAGTGTAGGAAATTGCGAACAAACAACTGCACGTTTTAAGCGTTCTATTTTTAGCAATAATGTCTAAAAACTATCTTTTTGCAGTAAATCGATGCTGCTCTACAGCTTCGCAATTAACTCTTCTCCCATCTTGAAAGCTCAAGTGTGCGTAATGTAAGAAATTGTTAACAAACAAATGCACGTTTTTAGCATTGTATTTTTAGCAATAATGTGTAAAAACTATCTTTTCGCAGTAAATCGATGATGCTCTACAACTTCGCAATTAACTTTTCTCCCATCTTGAAAGCTCAAGTGTGCGCAATGTAAGAAATTGCTAACAAACAAATGCACGTTTTTAGCATTGTATTTTTAGCATCAATGTCTAAACTATGTTTTCGTACTAAATCGATGATGCTCTGCAATTTTACAATTCACTTCTTCCTCCTGTCTTGAACCGTTTCCGAGATAAGAACGCTAGCATGAATGTCTAAACTATTTTTTTGTACTAAATAGGTGATACTCTTCAACTTTGTAATTCACTTTTTTCTCTAGAACCGTTTTCGAGATAAGAACACTAACTCCTCTATTTTCCACCAGGTAGCGGTGCAAGCAGTTTAACCTTGCACTGCATGGCCACTTTGCTATACTTACATACCATTTTTATCACTATAGCTGCAGCCGTTTTGCAGTTAAAAGAGTTGGGATTGATTTTTCTATGCACCCTGTATTTTCTTTAGATCGTAAGAATATTGCAATGGGACCTATTTCAGACCAAGACCTTTTCAACAAAACAAAAAGTATAAAAATCGGAGCGTCGGTTCAGAATTAATGAGCTTAAAAAAAAAAAAAAAAACATACGGTTTGAATTGAGGACCTTCCTTCTTCTTTGAAGTCAGTTAAAAAATCATTATAGACTTTATAATGATGGGGTTATCGAATAAATATTCGCATTTACAAATCTTAAAAATCTATAAATGTCTGCAGTCATCTCAAAAAATATTTTATAAAACCAATGTCTTGGCACTCATGGTGATTTCCATTATTGAACTGTAGAATCAATACCAATCGGTATGGTGTGATTAAGATTAACCCTCTGCCGTTCAGTGTTCCACTACATGGAACACCTAACTTCGCTAGCTTCTACAACCGTTAAATTCAATTGCAAATGCATAAAAATTGGTTTATTTTTTACTTTGAACTTTCATTTTCATCCATAGACGGCACCACCACACAAGGCAATCCATATCCATGATATTTACCTGGGGCGCGTTATTTTAAATCCTCGTATTTACAAGAAATTTTGTATATTTTTTTTATGATACAAAAAAGATTGCTTGAAAAAAGATTTCTATGTTATATCGTTGGCTGTACTCTAAATTATTTATTCTATATTACTTTTAATTTTTTATACTGGAAACATACGAGGAATCGTTGATCAAAATAAGGTGTTCCATCTCCTGGAACACTGCGACACTAGCGCTTTTCATATTATGCAACCGAAAACAATGGTGAGAGAAGACAGCTGTGTTTACGTGCTCTGTTTTCCTCTGTTTGGAGGGAATGACCTCAAGCTATCAAATGCTGCGAGGGAGGGTTGGTTGTTTATAAAAAAAAAAAAAAAAAAAAAAAAAAAAACGCACAAATCTAGTTTCATGTGCAAAACCTGCAATGTTGGTTTGTGCTTCTACCAAAAGAGTGTGACGTGCTTCCAAAAATTTCATGAAGCTAAAAAATAGACTAATTGTAAATATTTTTGCACATAGGACTTTTATATATGTATACTAACTGTAAATATCAAATTATTTCATAAAACATCAGATAACCAAGATTTTTTTTTTTTGGGGGGGGGGGGCGGAGGGGGGTTGGGGTGTAGAATAGCAGGCCTCCCCGTGATGCACCATGGGTCATGCTAAATTTACAACACAGGTATAATGCAGTGTTTTTTAATTCATATGCAAAATCTTCCACTGATTTACGCGCTTGACTCTTAGACGCACTTTTCAGAGCTCTAGTGGCGCAGTGTTCCCGCCGATGGAACACCCACAGATTCAAAACGGTAAGTACTCAAACGGTAAGATCAAACGTTGAACTGCTGGTTCGATAGGAGAGAGATCTGATGCAAAATGAGAGTTGTTTTACAGAGATCGAAGACTCATAATTCCTCTTACTGTTCTACTCATAATGACTGCTGCTAAATTTGCTCGTAATTTTTAACGAAAGGTTAGGGTCCACATTTATGCATGTGTAAAATAATTAATAATATGTTAAAATGAATAAGAAACCTGTAATAATCAATCAGCATTTAATGGGGGAAAGAACGTCTGTGTTAAAGTTGAATAATGACAACATTAAATGGTAAAATGTTGCATTTTCGGATGAAAAAGATTTTATTCTTGATTAACCAAATGGTTTTAACAGTTACTGGCACGATCTGAAGATAGCGAAAGACAGAGCAGATTTTTTGATTGCAGACATGAATCTGGCGTTTTAAACTAATCTATGGTGCTCTGGTTGAGCTGCTTCTACTGACAGCAGAATGAATTTAGTAATTTTTTCAATTATTATGAACACCAAGAGAATATCCGCAAATTTTAAAGGTCGAATTATCAGATTTTTGTTAGGTTTGGGGGGGGGGGGGGGTAATAATATTTTTTTCAACAAGACTTGCATTTTTGCTCTACTTTTAGAGCAATAGGAAATAGTTTGAAGAGAGAAACTTCTGTATTATTGCCTTTCCCATGGTCTAAAAGTTGAAAAAACCTTAACTTATGATATTAGAAATGCGCATGCAAGTGGAAAGCAATTTTAAATAGTTTAAATGTATTCAGAATATTGAAACTGAATATTTAAAAAAAATGTATATATATATATATATATATATACCAGAGAGAATGTCTGACTGTTTAACCCTAAAAAGAGACCCCATAAAATATTAATTTAAAGAATAACTGAAAAAAAAATTACTAAAATTCGAGCTGTCCTTATAATTGTGAACACCTGAAAAATCATCTTTTTACCATATTTAAAGTTTTTTAAGATAGAAAAACGATAAAACTTTTTAAATATAGTTTATTAATGAAATTCAAATTAATTAAAAATATATTTGTTTAAATAATAGTGTTCAGTGTTTAGTTAATATAGAAAAACGGGTGTCCTTATAATTATGAGAAGGAGTGTATATATATACATACAAAAGCTTGGTACAGTAAAAGCTTAGTATATATATATTCATATATATATATATATATATATATATATGTGTGTGTGTGTGTGTGTGTGTGTGTGTGTGTGTAATTTAAAAAATAAGAAAATTAAAAGCAGACGATCAGCATTTCCAACTACGGCTTTGGCGTAAAATTAATAAAATATAAACATTTCGACCTTTTCACCCTTCACCCTCAAAAAAAAAAAAAAAAAAAAAAACTGTCGATACCGATTATTATTAGTTTTGTTTTTCCCTTCTTCTTAAAAAAAAAAAAAAAATCTTAATGAATTTCTGGCAAAAGCAGAATTGTTTAGTACGGAGGGCTATTAGTTTTTTTTTTCTTTTTTCTTTTTTTTTTTTATTTCAAATTATAACATCGCTTTCAGATTATTCATTTATATTTTCAATAAATTTTCGATTTCGATAAATGTCCAACTATCATAAAACTGGTATCATAAAAATCCGTAGATCGAGACTAATAGTCCTCAGTACTAAAAACCAATGAAATCAGTCGAAATCTAAGTTAAATTTACCACTGTATTCGGTAGAGGTTTACCCGCTCACAAAATCAGTTATACTGGTCCCACTGCCTTTGCCACCAACTTAAAGTTTAGCGAAATTCCTCCAAAATACATTATGCGTACACTTAAAATCGACTCCCAGACATCCGAATTCGCCGTTCTAAGATAATTTGAAACAAATTCAAACTTGAAAACGTGTTTTTTGCCACACTCGTGCCAAGATGTGAAGGGGGTAATTTCTCAAAATCCCTTTAGAGTGTCCGTTGCCCACATGTAACCAACCGACACCTGAAAACTCGTTTTCTTGAGATAATTTGGAGCTGAGGTATATTTCAAAATGGGTGTTACGTTGCAAAATCTGACCCACACATTAAAAACTGCTATTTAAAGATATTTGGAGCACATTTAAAGCTGGAAAACTTGTTTTTCAATCCCCTCCCCTCTTTCGTGGAAAAAAAAAAAAAATCGCAAAATTTTTTTGTAGGGCGAGTATTGGGTATGCATAGCCTATGGACGCATCAAAAAATATCTTTCTACATTTAATTTCGAGCAGAGTTACTCTTGAAAACGTGTTTTCCTCCAAACTTTAGAGCAAATTTCCCAAAAATCCTTTATAGTGTATGTTGGGTAAGCATAACAATTCCATAGATAAAAAATAATCTTACTTTGAAAATTTGGATCAAGGTAGCGCTTGGAAACGTATTTATTGTCCTCGACTTCCCCAATTAAGAAGGGAAAATTTCATAAAATCCTGTTACTATGGATTTCTGATACATATAAGCAATTTACGCACCAAATTTCGTGAATACAGGTCCCACAGATTTCCCAAGAAAAATTTAGAGCTAAATGGGGGTCTCGAATTTACCCCATTGTAACATCTTACCCTCCCCCCCACCACCACCACCCTCCCCCCCCCCCCGATAAAAAAAAAACCGAAAAATGGACTTTGGAAATATTCTAAAAAAGACACATGGCTGTTTTCAATATCTTTGTACCATTTTTAGTAGAGCTCTAGTAAAAAATTCAAAATTCGCGAAATATCCACTCTAAATACGACTTTTTCCCACTCCCTTCATTCAGAATCAAAAATTCCAAAATGGCCCATAATGTATTATTTGCATTCAACTCTAGTCTACTCATGTGCAATTTCTTCAGTGTTAAGTAAATTGGCACCAAAGTAATTAACAACTTTCAGTTATTTCAACGTGAAGTAATTTGTTATGCTTGCATACTTTTTTTTTTCTTGTGTATTGCCTTCAGGGTGGAAGAGGGGAATTTTGGATAATCCTGTTACTATTGGTGTATAAACAATCATATAAACAATCCAAGCACTAAAATTCTTGACCGCAGATGCCATAGATTTCCCGGGACAAATGTAGCGCTAAAAGGGGTGTCTCGTAACCCCCCCCCCCCCAAAAAAAAAAAAAATCTAATTTTTTTTTTTTTTTGGGGGGGGGGGGGAGGGATATCCTAAACAAGACGTATGGCTATTATGCATATCTTTGTTAAAATTTTGGTAGAGTTCTACTCAAAAATCTGAATTTGCAAAATTTTCCTCCAAAAATCGATTTTCCTCCTCTCCACCCTCAAAAATCGAAAATTCCTAGATCGCAGATAACGTTTTATTTGTACTCAAGTCTAGTATCGTCATGCGCAATTTCATTATTCTGAAGTAATTTGGAGCAGAGATATTCTTACAAACGTGTTTTTGCCTTCTCCCCCCCCCCCCCCCAGAGGGAATGGAGGGAAATATCGCAGTTGTTGATAGATATAATTTTAAGATGAGTAAAAATTTAAATTTCTGCGAAGCATCGTTGAATTTAGTCTAGCTTCTCTCACGTGATACCTGGACAAAAATAGCATTGCAGACATACAGACATACACAGAAAAATTTCTGAAATCATTTTTACTTCCACGATGTGTAAAACGTGAAGTTATCGCGAAATTGTTTGATTCTGATACGGAAACATTCAAAAAGTATAGTCTTCAAAAAATATCGAAAAAATTATATGTTATTCTACTCTTCATAAAACACCAGAAAGTGAAAAAAATATCGGATAAAATGAATTACAGCGACCACAAAATTATCAATATTAAGCATATTTGGCGATTTCACACTGTTAGGCGATTGATTTTGAGTACTTGGCAGAGAAGCAAAACACGGTTCTGCTCGTACACGGCAATCTCAGTGCTAGCGAACTTATCGCCTAAAAGCGCTAAATCGCTAAAAATGCTTAATTTTGATAATTTTTTGTGGTCGCTGCAATTCATTTCAGCCGATAATTTTTTCACTTTCTGGTGTTTTGTGAAGAGTAGAATCATATATATATTAAATATATTTTTGAAGACGACATCTTTTGAATGTTTCCTTGTGAAAACTTTACAAAAAAGAATCTGATTTTATATATACAAATGTCCAATGACGAAAATAAACAACAGAGATTCTTAATTTTTCTGGTATTTGACCACTTTATTTCACTACATTAAAATAATATCTTTGAAAATTTCAAGGACAGAGTAGAATTATCCCAATATCAAGATATTCGAATAAAAGTCTAAATGAGAAAAGCACTGTTTTCTTCTATAATTCTTGCATAACTGAACTAAACATTTATGCGGTATTTCGATAGACGGAAAGTTCAAAAATTTTTATTTTCCAAAACTGCAATGTAAAACAAAAAATATATTCATTAAAAAAAAAAAAAAAAAAAAAAAAAAAAAAAGAATTACACTGTAACATAACAAATCTAAAAGTTTTAAACCTTTTTAATGAAAATATCCTGTGTTGTTATTAAGTAAAATGTTATTAAGTAAATTTACTCTAAACCAAAATCTTGCTATTTACCCTGTACTTTAGATACACGAAATTTATATTATTTGCTTGAACACACACACACACACACACACACACACACATATATATATATATATATATAAATTTAGAATAAAAAATGATATTTACAACATCTCTTTCTTCTACGATTTCAAATGTAAAAATATTTCAAATGACGAAAAATACTAATGTTATACTCAGATCATTTGACCTGGATTAAAAATCAATGTATTAAAATTTATCGACATAGTCATGCGAATTAATGTTTAATGAGTCAGTTTATCTTTTAAAACGTAAAAAAAAATTATATCCACACACCAAACATTGGCATTCAAGAAGACATTTAACACATTTAACAAGTTACGCTGTTGAATGCCTTGCTGCATACACTATAAAAATACTAGATAACACAAAAAACAAATGGGCTCTCTTTTAAATTATTCCCATGTATCTTTGAATTTATCGGTCTTTCTGATAAATCTTGGAATGTGGTGAATATAAAATTTGAACACCAAGTAATGAAAAATTTCAATATTCAATTACTTAACCCCCCCCCCCCCCTCCTTATAAACTTTGTAAATAGAGAAGTAGAGAAAGAAATGGGATTAAATTAAAAAAAAAAAAAAAAAAAAAAAGGAAAGAAAAAGGAATATAATATTTATTATCAAATGTCTGTATTGGAAAGACATTACAGTACCGAACTAAAAAGACGAATATCTGAAAGTAAAATTCATTATCTAAGACGGTGAAATTTTAAAACTTCATTTCAAAAGACTTGTAGACGCATAAATATATAAGTTTCTGTTCATACAAAAGCAATAATGAATATATATATTATCAAGTTCATTTTAATTTTTATATGCATCATATTCGCATTAGATACAAAAGATTTTTTTCCTTTTTAACTTTTATCGATTCTTGTAAATATCGATAACTTTTGAAAGAAGAAAACAACTAATATTCCATTCATACATAAACATTTCACTATTCGTTTCAAATAGCGAATTCTTAAAACAAAAATTCCAGTGTTTTTTCCTTCTTTTTTTTTTTTTTTTTTTTTTTTTTTTCCCTGCCAAAAAGGAAAATTTATCGCAAAAATTGATTTCTTGCGTTGAAATGCATTTTCTTGCATTTTGAATTCTTGCAAAGCGTCTATTGGCTTTTAGATAAGTTTAAAATGACGTATTTCAGAAGGGGTGGGAATTAAATTCTGTTAATTTTTTTTTACAACACGTATAGCAGCCTCATTTTGAGGCAAACAAATTGCCAACGTTTCATTTAAAAACTGCCTTAAGCGTCGTTAGAAAGTGTAAAAAACGATTAATGCAAACGCAGAGCTGAAAAACCAAATTTGACAAATTGTTAGCACCACCTCTTTTTCTAAATCACTTAATTTTTAGAGTAATTCTCTTCAGATATATTTACGATGAATAAAGAAAACAAATGCTCTAAAAATTAAGTGGTGCAGAAAAAGGGGCGGAATTAACGATTTTCCGGACTAAGTTGGCAGCTCTGCAAACGAAAATGGAATTTCAACAATTTCCACTTATAGCATATATTGTAAGAGAAAATGTTTGTGTTTCCCTGCAAATCTTAATGCTAATCACACAATATTCTATAGGAAGCATTTTCTCCTGTATGTGAGTTTTCAATTTTATTATGATTTGTGCGAAATAAAAATGTTAAAATATGATTTATAGAAATGTCTCTAAAAGAACGCAATGCTTTGAAATTTTTTCAAGTGCCCCTGTAGACAAACTAGTGCTGGTATTTACCCCATTTTCAATAAGGCACATTCCATAGTAAACGTAAGCAACATATATCAGTTTCAAGAAATTCCATGAGTATTTACAGGAGTTAGAGAGACCGCAGACAGACGGATAAACCGAACTCACAATTTTCAAATTTCTTAGAAAGTGTTTAAAAAATGAAAAATGTAATGAAGTGGGGTATGATGAAAATAATAATAATTTGAATAAGTTACACAGCATTCACTCTTTTTTTTTTTTTTTTTTTTTTTTGGTATTTGTAAGGAAAGATAAGATTATTCTAACCACTTTATTAACATGATTAGCAATTTTGCTTATATTAAAATTACTTCGAAGTATAAAACCATAAAAAAAAATATCTTTTTTCTCACTTTCTTTAATATTTTATGTGTTACAATTTCAAAGCTCAATTTTAAGTTGTGTTCTATTATTTCCATATACGCTTTTCATTTTGAAAAGTAGCTGTATAACCTGAGAGAAAAAAAAATGTGTTCCTGCTTATGCCGTCAAGAAAGCATGTATTTTATATAGTCTAGCAGAATATATATATTTACTTATTTTCTTCGCATTTCATTTCCCAATATTTTTTCGAATTCAATCTTTTTTTTAAAGGAAAATGTTACATTCGAGTAATTTCGTGGTCCATTAAACGTTTCCAGTGCAACGAAATATTGTATTTCATATATTAGGCCATTATTTCAAATCTTATAAAAATAATCTGATGTGTCATTCACCCAACTTTCTCTTACCCTGCATTTGAATACTATAATGACAGATTATAGATTAGGATGTAAGGTAACAGGTGCTGTATATAAAAATACTTAAAAAACAATTAAAAATAGCTTTAGAAACAATTTTATTAAATATATATTTCTGTGAGAGGGCCCTTGAATAAAATAGTAAAGGAGTGATAAGTCTGAGACTTTCTTGGATCCCCCGATTAATCATATTAAATGCATTCATGAAAATAAGGTTGATATTAAATTAAAAAAATTATTCTAAATTATTCAGACAAATAGCAAACATATACACAGATCCACTGATAAAAAGTGAACCATGGAGCATAGACCTGACCATGGAGTTTGTTTCATTTTTTGAGCGGTTGCCGCAGATGTCAGCAGGTGGCGTCTGTTGAGTATTGTGCTGTCGCTCTCTGATTCGCTGAAAAGGAGGGTGTAGTTTTGAACGTTTTGAATATGAAATTAACTTCTGCTATTTAAAATGTGAAGCTAGCATTACTTGAGGCTTGCATTTTTTTTTTTTTTTTTTTTTTTTTTCCGAAGCTGATGCTTGGCGTTTGCTTCGGCAACGCTTTTACTTTTAGTAATGAAGTTTTTTTCGCCATGAAAGCGATGTAGTTTTTCTAGTTTAATATCAGTAATGCATTATGCTGGCAGTTTAAATCTCTGAAGGAATAGTTTGCTTTAGATAGGTAATTTAATGAAGTTTGTTTTTTTAAATCTCTATGAAGCAACTTCCCTCTAAGTTTGAATATTAATAATTGTTTTTATTAACTCTTTGAATTTCTACTGTTAAGTTTAAATTATGTTTTTCATATACACTTATGTTAAGTTTTATTGATAATAAACTTCGTTATATTTTTAAAACTTTCTGTCATCCCTTTAAACATAATTTTACATATATATTGGTTTCTCCAACTTTCATAGACATCAGATATATGATAGCTTCCAATGCTTTATATCTGCTTAATATTATACATATTAGATTTAGGTTTATAAAATTTTTTAAACCTATTATCGGTTATGGGCTTTTGTCTATGCCGGTTGGGAAGATTTAAATTGTAAAATTAAATTGTATTTTTTTCTTTAAGTGATGTGTTAACGAGGTTTACTTTTTAAGTATAAAGTTAAAGTTTTGTATAAAGTTTTGAAATGGCATTTGCCTTAAATAACTTATCGCAAATTGAAAAACGTAATGCTAGTAATTATGCCTTTTGGATATTAGATATGAAATTTTTTCTTTTAGAGCGCAATGCTTGGAGGATAGTTAACCCCTTAACGCGCGCTGTCCTCGCTGCGAGAACGCAAAATTTAAGGTCCAGTTGCAAAAATTCATCCCGGAAATTTTTTAGCAAAAATTCACGTTTATAACATATCAGAAAAGGCCGTTTTTTTTTAAATCTTAAAATTTAAAATTTCTTTTAGTTTAATTTAGTTCATGAATTCCGGTGGCATTATAATTTAAATGCTTCAAATTGTCTTGCGCCGCAAAGGGTTAATGGGGAAGAGAAACTGCCAGTAGTGAATGCTGAAAAAAGTGTTACTGTTGATATGGTGAGGGACTTCCAAGCACGTTAAAGAATGGCATTAACCACCATTTACTTGTGTGTCAGCCCAGAGTATCGAAGCATAGTAGATAACTGTGATGATGATCCCGTAAAGGTGTGGAAGACGTTACGTGGACATTTTCACCAGATTCCAGAGCAAGGAATATGGCCCTCTTCAGTGAGATTTTCTCCACTTATATTAGAGATGGGGAGTCTATTAGCTTGTTCGCTACTCGATTGTCTTCTGTTGTGGAGCAACTTAAAGCTATTGATAAGCATGTTAATGATGCCTACGTTTGTTTCCAGATTTGAAGATTTTTGTCAGACAGCTTCGATAAAATTGTACAGACGATACTACGTTGGACTTCAGAAAATTTTTCGTTTAAAAATGTGGTTGTTGAGTTGGTCGCTGAAGAGACCAGGCTTCAGTAGCGTGATTCCGATCGATTAAAGAACTGTGACATAGAAGTTCAAGATGTTGTTAAATCAAAATGGACTAAATGTCATAATGCTAAATCCAAGGACACTTCAAGTTCTAATGTATCAAGGTTTAAATGTTGGCGTTGTGGTCTAGTGGGTCATCTACAGAAAAATTGCCGTGTAAAATTAAATTCTCGTTCTGATCAAGATAATTCAAGTAAAAATATTAAGAGTGGCTCCATCTCACGACGTACGAAACCTTCTAATAAAATTAACATTCAAGGCTTTATTGCACAAGCAAATCCTAGTAACAGTGTAGGAGCCGACAGATGGGTCTTTGACACAGCAGCAAAGGATAAAAGCCTTTTTTCAAATTTTAAACATGTTGAAGGTGAGAAGTTGAACGTCGCCGTGAATGGAGTTACTTTTCATATCGCCGGTAGATTTGATATTGATGTAATATTTAATGGTTCTAAATACATTCTGTTGGATGTTTTATATTCTCCAGAATTGAGAAGAAACTTGCTTAGCGGCCCTCGCATGGGTCGTGGTGGAGCTAAATTTTTTGGAAAAAAATGGTAAAGTGAAGGTGTCGGACAAGTTCGGTAAATTTATGTTTAATGCTAATTTAATTGATGGAATTTATCATGTTTTTCCTAAAATTTCAAAAGAAAATAAGGAACAAAATTTTAAATCTAAAAAAGCCTCGGGGTTTAAATAAGAATGGGGGGGGGGGGGGTCTAATGAAGTGATAGAGGCTATGCCTATAGTAAAACCAGTTGATGTCAAAAGTTTAGACACCTGGAATACTAGATTTGCCCATAAAGTGCAAATCCATCAGATTTTATATATCGCTGAGATATGCGAGAGATTTAAAAATTTCGGCTTGCCCATTACCTCACTCCCCATTGTAAAGGGTATAAAGTTTTCTAAAAGTGACTGTCCAGTTAACCAATTTGATATCGAAGAAGCATCTAAGTTACCGTACAGGAATGTTTTAGGATGCATTTCTTTTTTGGCTAATAGAACCAGACCTGATATTGCCTATGCTACGGATATCTTTTCACAGTTTCAAAATAATCCGGGGTTGATTCATTGGGAGGGGCTTTTACGACTTTTAGGTATATTCAATATACAAAAAATTTAAAATTAAATTTTTTTGTAAAAGTTCACATTTAAAACATACTCTGATTCTGACTATGCGTCAAATAGAGACGATTATGTTTCATTGGGAGGATAAATTGTTTTCCTTGATAAAAGCCCAATTTCGTGGCGTACTTTTAAAGAGACATTGTACACCATGGAGGCAGAATTTTTGGCAATGTGCGACTCTGTAAAAGATTTAAAATGGTTCAGTGAAATTTTATTCGAATGTTTTAAATATAAAATTATTAAAGATCAACCTGAATTACCCATATTACTTGCAGATAACCAAGCCACGATTGAATTTTGTAAATCTCCAATAGAGAATAGTAGGTACACACAGACGTAAAATTGTATTTTATTGGAGAATGGTTATTAAAAGGTATATTTGAACTTAAATTTGTTTCTAGTAAACTGAACTTGGCCGACCCCTTCACAAAGCAGCTTGTTAAGAATGACGTTTTGAAATTTATAAATACTATTTTTATATTGGATTGATTCTGTATCTCATTGCATAAAATTACATATTGTATGAGTGCGGGGCCCGCGTGAATGTTCATATCATAATCATTTATAATTTAATACTTTCCTTAGTATATTTAATTTTCATAAATATATTTAAAGTTTTTTTTCAAGGTTATGCAATATTTTTGTGGGCTAATGGGATGCTGAATTTGTGCTCATATAAAGAGTGAATAGTTTTTTTAATCACGGTAGTGATTTTTTTTTTTTTTTTTTACCTCTTTTGAATTGTAACTTTTGAATTTTGAAGCATATTATAAATGAACTTTGGAATATATAAGGTGGTGTGTGGTGCACATTCTGTGATTTGCTGGAGCAACATGGTGATAAAGTACGAGCATCATATTTCATGTTAATGTATTTATTTTTTTTTTTTTTAAGAGGAAGCTGTTTCGTTTAAAATTGTTGAGGTGGGGGGCAGTGATAGAAAAATAAGTCTTACTTTATTGCTCCTCAATGAAATTTTCACGCACGATTTATCGTTTTAAATGTAAACAAACATCGTTTCTGTCTGAGCTTCTTACTAAATTACGTACATGCCTTTTCCTTTGATTTGCTAATGTTTAATGACGTCATAACAGGCGAATGCCACTGAACCATGGAGCATACACCTGACCATGGAGTTTGTTTCATTTTTTGAGCGGTTGCCGCAGATGTCAGCAGGTGGCGTCAGATGAGTATTGTGCTGTCGCTCTCTGATTCGCTGAAAAGGAGGGTGTAGTTTTGAACGTTTTGAATATGAAATTAACTTCTGCTATTTAAGATGTGAAGCTAGCGTTACTTGTGGCTTGCATTTGTATTTTTTTTTTTTTTTTTTTTCGAAGTTGATGCTTGGCGTTTGCTTTGGCAACGCTTTTACTTTTAGTAATAAAGTTTTTTTCGCCATGAAAGCGATGTAGTTTTTCTAGTTTAATATCAGTAATGCCTTATGTTGTCAGTTTAAATCTCTGAAGGAATAGTTTGCTTTAGATAGGTAATTTAATGAAGTTTGTTTTTTTAATCTCTATGAAGCAGCTTCCCTCTAAGTTTGAATATTAATGTTTGTTTATTAACTTTTTGAATTTTTCTTCTGTTAAGTTTAAATTATGTTTTTCATATACACTTATGTTAAGTTTTATTGTTAATAAACTTCGTTATGTTTTTAAAACTTTCTGTCATCACTTTAAACATAATTTTACATACATATTGGTTTCTCCAACTTATATAGACATTAGTTATATGATAGCTTCCAATGCTTTCTATCTGCTTAATATTATACATATTAGATTTAGGTTTATAAAGTTTTTTAAATCTATTTTTTAAACCTATGCACACTGCTCGGCATGAAAATTGCCTCTGACACCATTTCATCATATTATTAAGTAAAATGACCCCCCGAATCCGAATATGACGCCTCACTATCATCCACCGTCTTTTAGGAATGGCCTCCTTTTTTAATCATTTTTCGGTGATTTTATGGCTATAAATTTTTTTGTTAAGAGGGGGGGGGGATTATTTTAACCGTTAAATATCTTCTGAGGGGCTACAGAGTTGGAAAATTCAAAAACATAAACATTTGCGACAAGGGATTTTTTTTTTTTTTTTTTTTTTTTGGGGGGGGGGGACTTGCCACTGAAATTATGCATTACACATCTTATATATTTTTTAATCTGTTATTAATGTTATGTTTTAAACATTGGTTTTTAGGTGCTAAATTAATTATAAAACGAACAGGGAAAGAGGGGGTGGGGTTTCTAGAAAACGGTAGGTGACTGGGCAAAATGGAAGTCATATTCGGATTCAGGAGGTCATTTTGCATAATAATCAGCAGGGATAGTATCAGACCTCGAACTTTTTTTTTTCTTGCAGAGCAGTGTTACATATACACAACACAATATAATGAAACTTAACGCAGTATAAAAAATACAACTTGAAATACAATTTGAAATTCGATGCCAACAATTTTGAACTATATTCCTAATATATCCGAAATGTTCTGCGTGGCTCTGTAAAAGAATGGTAAATAGTTTTGTACTGTATTCTGCACGAAACATGCTTTTATGCATATAAAAACACATATGTATGATTCATTTTTTTAGGGCTTTCTAAAAGTGTAAACCAAGCTAAACTGTACCCACAGGAAATTTAGCCATAGGTGTCATGTATTTCAATCCTCTTGCATATCCCTGCACACGTACCATTTTCTTGATCTTAACGAAAAGTTTGGTGTAGCATTCCTCTATGAGAGAGATTTAAAATACCGTTTTCCTTCTACTATTTTTTCTTGCTGAAAACAGCCAATTTGTGTTGTTGAATTTAATTAGGTTCAGTAAAATATTTTATTCATGTTTTTAACACTTTCCAACAAGATTGAAAAGTGTTAATGACTTCGGTTTCTCTGTCTGTTCGTCTGTCCGCGCTGTAACTTTCGTAAATATTCATGGAATTTCTTGAAACTGATGTATGTTATTCAAATTCGCTATCGGATATTTCCTATTGAAAATGGAATGAATACCTCTACTGGTTTGTGTACAAGGACACCTGAAAGTATTCCAAAACATTATGTTATGTGAGAGGTAGTTCTATAAACCATATTTTATTAACTTTACTTCACACAAATCATAATGAAATTGAAATAGGTTATTCAAGTTCACTATCGGATGTTCATTATTGAAAACGGAGTAAATACCATTACTGGTATTTATACAGAGACACCCGAAAGTATTCCAAAGCATTGTGATCTATGAAAAGTATTTCTATAAACTAAATTTTAATAACTTTACTTTACAGAAATCTTAATGAAATTAAAATATGTTATTCATATGCACAAAAGAATGCTTTCCATAGAATACAGTATGATTAGCATTTGATTTACAGGGCCACACAGAAATTATCAGTCACTCTAAGGGCTATTATTGGAAATTTGCTGGAATTGCATTTCCGTTTACATTAAACGTTTTTATCACTTTCTACACTTTTTTTTTACTGTGACTATGATTTCAGTTTGTGCATCTGTTTGTCCGGCTGTTCATCTTTCTATGTGCCCGCCGGCCCGACCCCATCATGCTTAAATATTTTCAGAATTTTTAAAAATTGATATATGTTATTCAAGTTCACTATGGAATGTTTCCTATTTAAAATGCCTGTAACTGTACAACTGGTCCTGTACAACTGGTCTGTGTACAGAGACACCCAAAGAAATTCCAATGCATTGTGTTTTTAACATATATTTTTATAAATCACATTTAAATAACTTTCTTCTGTAAAAATAATAAAGAAATTGACAATTATTGTTAATATGCTGAAATTGTATTTGGTATAGAATATTGTATGGTTAACTTTCAGATTTACAGGGATACGCTAAAATATTCAGATACATTAAGGGCTGCAATTAGAATATCACGACTGGATTTTTTTTTTTTTGCGTTAAGGAGTTTTAACACTTTCCAATAATGTTTAAGAGTGATTATGAATAAAATTAGTCTATTGGTATACCTTTCAGTTCTTCTTTCTGTTCGTTGTGTGATAACTAAGACAAAGAATATTGAAAGTTATACAACAAGTACGTACAGTTGGAAAGGGTTAATAATCAATGCGTAAGATTTGTTTTTCCGCTCTTGTTTCATTCCTTCTCTGGCTGCTTTTTTTCATTGTTTGATGATGGAGCATGTATCATCCACGAGCACTTTAATAATTTACTTCTAAGAATTTTTTTTATCTCATATAGTAATTTGTGCTGTCTATTAATTTTTATCTCACGTTAACAGGAGTTATACGGATTTCGGAATGACCTATATAGACTGTTAATTTACAATTGATTATTCTTCAGACTAAAATAGGAGTGCTTAGTTAATATATCGCGTGTATTAGTATTTTAAATCATAAGGATAGATATTCAAATTCGCTGTTATGGGGAAAAAAATTTTGAGAAAATTTATAACCGATTTTATTTTTTAAGCTTAACATATGAGATAAGCATTTAAAAAGAAATACATCCCTAACAACATTATGAATTGTTAATACCACTATCTTTACGCCAGATTTTTTAAAAGCATTTTTCTTCTTATTTAATCACAATTACATTCGGAGAATATAACTTTAAAAAAAAAAAAAAAAAAAAAAAAAAAGTTACTTATTATTTTACGGAGTAATAATAATTAGAATTTTGGCTGGAATGGAAAGAGTAAGTTCACAATCCTTCCAAGACCATGTTGATTTCTTCAAAGTATTTTTGATAATTTATATAACTTCATAAATTGTTTATAATAAACGAGCAGCTTATATTATAAAATGTCTTTAACTTATTATTATTTGGTGTTACTCCATAAATATAAATTTTTAAGTATAAGACAATTTTTTAGAAAACTATGATTTTTGAATTTCAAGACATACTTTTAGCTACAGATTACATTTAAAAATAATTAAATTATTAAAAATCAGAATCTCTTTAAATCTTAATAGCAGTGTAACTTCAGAAAAGTAAATCACAAATATTGTGATATAATCTTCAGAAAATCACTGGAAAAGAATGCGGGTATTCAAGGCCCGAATATGCTCATTCATTAGTTACCTAAGATATAATATTTTATTGTTTAAAAAACATTTTTGAATAACTCCAAACTTACCACTACAATCCAGATATTAGTTTGTAAAATTACAAGTAGAATAAACAAAGTGCAAGTGAGTGGTTTCTATGGCAATAACTCAGACATCATCTGAAAATAATTAATGTTACTTTTAAATGCGGTTTATGACATTATTTCTTCCAGCTACTTCAACACGTTCTCGTGATTTTTTTTTTTAATAACACAGTAGTTAATTTCAATTAAAATAAAATATTAATATAAACAGTACTTAATGATGTATGTACTGGAAAAATCGAATAATTGGTTATAAATCACTTACTTATTTATAAACAAGACAAATGTAATTTGACGCGCTGAACGACGTGATATGAACTTTTATACATACTTGAAATTTTTAACTTAAGTATCGGTTTATTTAAAAGAAAATAGTCCAAAACAGGATAAACTAGCTATATAATTAGTTCTTTTAAAATTAAAAATAATATATGCTTGGTTAAAGACTATAACAGATAACGTTTTGAAGTTCAAAGGAATTTATGTTTTTCATAAAATTGCTAAAAAACTTATTAGAACTGACTTAGGAAGTGGCGGTTAAAATTAAAAACTTCTAATAGCTAATTAACCCGTTAACGCCCGAATTAATTTTGTAAAATATTATTAGCTCATTATTTCACTTCTAAATTAATATAGACAACTTACAGTGAAATATATTAACTTAAACAATTCTTCTGATAGTTTTAAATTTAAAGCCTATCCTCATTTAATGACATTTAGTGTTCTAGCGAGAAAACTTCGAGATATAAAAACTTTGAGATAACAGATTAATTTTTTATTACATGTTGACAAAGATCTCGAAAGTAAAGTGTTATAATATATATTAATATTCAACTTGATTTAAGTTACCCCACTAGAAATTATCTTGGGATAATCATAAAAAATTTCGACTTTCTACAGAAATATTAAAAATATCTGAATAAATTTTGCAGATTTAGATTTATCACCAAAATAGCCACAGATTTTTTTATGATGTTTTACAGGCATTATGAAGATTTTGTTTCATCATTAACGAACAGTTAATTTTTGAACACGAACACTTTTATTATTTTAGCGTTATAAACAAAAAGTTAAAATTAAATCTGAAAAATATTTGTAGAACTTTGTGGGCATATTGAACCATAAACAGTTTTTAGTACGTACGCGTGTTTGTACATTGTTTGTGGTGCGTGTGTGAATTATGATAATCCATTTCTTTGCTTTTATTAAAATTTAGATAAATATAAATGAACAACCATATGTTTTGCTTGCTGCAATGGAATTCATTCAAGTTTAGAGAATTACAACTCAACTCGAAGATGTGACCAGGTAAAAATAAAAAATGTTTGTTTACTATATAGACTATACTACTATACTACTATACTATTGTTTACTATACGGACGACGTGCTGGCGTTAGGGATAGCTAAAATGGCGATTAGCGTAGTATCTCGATTGCATTTTGTTAAAAATATTCTGTATTTCATGTTTTGTGTAAATGTTAATTACATTTGTTTTCATAAAATTTAGTATTTAATATATAAATATATTTAATGCTCATTAATATGCAAATTATAGCAATTTTCATTTATGACCAATATATATATATACATATATTTAGAATGAAAAAAAAAAAAAAGGAAAAATGCATATACAAATATTTTTATAATAAATGAGGAAAGGAAATCAATGCTTCTAAAAAATCATTTAAATGTCTAGAATAATCACACTTCAAAAATTTCAATATCAGTTCATACAGAAAAATTGCGTAGTTCAAAATTATTTATGTTTCTATATTTTAAAGAAAACAATTGGTAGTGTTTATAAAAAGTGTAAAAACTTATGGGAATGCATTTATTTATTTCGATCTTTATGAAAATCCCCTTAATATGCGTATTTATACATGTAAGTGCACAAAAGAAACATATAATTTACTTAAACAAAACACGCCATGAAAGTAGTTTACTGCATATTTCCAAAAAAAATAAAAATAAATAAATAAAACCTGCTAATTAAAAATAAATAAATAAATAAATAAATACTAATCAAACGACAATTTATATTTATTTAATGATACAATCTATTATTTTCTTTAAAATGGAGCAAAAAAAGTTTTTAAATGTATAAATGTTTGAAGATGAGGCGTTCGGACGACATCGTACCTCGAAATGTGAAACCTAATTTGTTAAATTTTTTTATTAAAAGCACCGTATTTTGTTTATATATATTTCAATGCACAAAAGGAACATGAAATTCATCTGAGATGAAAACATTTTCAAACATTTTACTGTATATTTACAATAAAACTTACCAAATAATTGCTAATTTTTGCGAAACGCTAAAAGGAATTTTTTTTCACCTTTATTTCACAAAAAAAAAAAATCATAATTAAAATGCAATCTGTAACTACTTTATGCTTTTATCTATTACCTTCTTTAAAATGAAGCAAAACAAAAGAGCTTTTAAATATATAAATTTTTGAATATGAGCTTATACCAATTTTCATGTTCGGGCGACATTGAACCGCGAAATCCGAAAACTAATTTCTTAAAAATTTCCATCAAACCCCCTTATTTTGCATACTTATACTTCAATGCACAATAGGAACATTATATTCACCTAAAGTAAACACATTTTAAACTTTTTACTGTATACTTACAATAAAACTTACCAATAATTGCTAATTTATATGAAACTTTAAAGAGAAATTTGTTTTCACATTTATTTCACAAAAAAAAACAAAATTCTTACTCAAAATGCAATTTATATTTAGGGGAAGCCGGGGTAATAAGAGACAGGGGTTATAAGAGACGCAGTCAAAAATCCCACCAAAAAATATACTTAGACAACTTTAAAAATATGTAATATTAAGTATCATGTGTATTCTTTACTACAATACACTTATTGAGAAGTTTATAACACATTTTGAATTCTTTTTATACGACGAAAAAGAACCTTCACTTTGAACTTACCCTGAAAGTTCGTGACTTTTTCTAAATTTTTCTTTATTTTTTTTTGTAGGTAAGATGTTCGGGATTTATTAATATGTAACCTTTTGACCAAGACTATGACTTTGATGCACAATTTTTTAAAACCTAGAAAGCATTCTTTATTTACATGTTCTAGGCATGTTTCTTATTACCCCATTTTTATTTTTTGTGGGGGTAATAAGAGACATGAGTCTCTTATTACCCCCACTGTTAATTACTGTGCCCCCCCACCCACCATTGTAGTTTCTGTTAATTGTGCCTGACTAGATTACGAAGAGTTTACCAAGCGTTAGGCCCAGTCTAAGTTTACCAAGAGAACTTTTTTTTTTTCACTTTAAATCAAAAATCAGTTTTACTGATATGGCTAGACCATATTTAGTTGTTATGATTTTGTAAATTTATGTTTAGAATGTGTATAAGTTAGTATTTAGTCATTAATACTTCATTACATAATAAATAAGTCCATTTATAATTTCTAGAAAAATCTTTATAACATTTTGTTCGCTTGTATACACATCAAAGATACGTCCTTTTGTCTACACTTTAGAAAATGGGTAAAATATTTTCTGCCCATTTTAAAAAGTATATTGATGTTTTTGGTTAATCCCTAGGTTATGCTGATTATGTAGAACTATCATTAAGTACAATATTATATTATTTAGGACCTAATATTAAAATAAATGAATTTCACAAACACATTTATGACAGTTAATTTTCGAGAAAACATATTTTTTGGATGGATGTAAATAATAAAAATTAAAAACTATTGGCTGATTCAGAATTGTTTCCAGATGTCTTTTATCATCCCACATGATTTTACATTGTTATATATGTACAGTTACAAGCCTGGTCTCTTATTACCCCACGTGGGGTTATTAGAGACAAGGATTTAATGAAAATTTAAAAAACAAAATTTAAGTTCAAAAATCATCTAAAAAATCACGAGGAGTCCATTTAATGAAATTAATACGAGATATTTATTTCAAGTTATTTAGATTAATAGTATAGATTTTATTAATATTTTTTTATCTCTTATTACCCTTTTTGTCTCTTATTACCCCGTCTTTCCCTACTTTATACTTTTATCCATTATTTTCTTTAAAATGGAGCCAAAAAAAAAAGTTTTTAAATGTATAAATTTTTGAATATGAGCTCACACCAGTTTTTGCGTTCGATCAACATCGTATCTCGAAATATGAAACCTAATTTGTTAAAAATTTTTATAAAAAGCACCATATTTTGCTTATTTATATTTCAATGCACAAAAGGAACATGAAATTCATCTGAAATGAAAACATTTTCAAACCTTTTACTGTATATTTACAATAAAACTTACCAATAATTGCTAATTTTTGCGAAGTGCTAAAAGGAAATTTTTTTCCCCATTTGTTTCACAAAAAACAAAAAAATCATACTCAAAATGCAATTTATATTTACTTTTTATGTCTGATAGTAGCATTAAAACAGGGGTTAAAACTCATTTAGAATGATGAATGTCAATTCTTTGTGATATTTTTTATTAATTACTTTAAAAAACATCATGATTTTATTTTTATTACAAAGCTATATATATATATATATATTTTTTTTTTTTTTTCTGGTTGTTTAAGCATTTTTAATATAGTTATATAACTAATTTTTTGTAAATAACTATTAATGTTTTTGAAAAATTCTATCGCTTTTTGTTATGAGTGTAAATAAAATCAGATTTTCTGCGATTTTTTTTTTTATTATTATTTTTAAATCAAGCCTAAAAATATATAAATAAAATAAGTTAAATTTTGAATGTATAACTTAATTAACGGCTTTTTAAATGTTTTGATTAACGGATAACTTTTAATTAACTTTACAATTTATATTTTATCTTTTATTGTATAAACAGATCTGAATTATTCGGCTGTTATTTTTCATAATAGAAAATTTCAAAAAAAGAAAAATTTCATGACAACTAAATTATATTTTATTCTGAATTATCAAGCACGGTTTTGAAAAAGCTTTTTTAACTAATATATAAAGAGATAGAATGTTAAATAAAAAATAAATTAATTAAAATATTTATTTTATTATTTATTTATTTATATTTGTTGTAATTATTTACCATGTATGTGAAAAATTGCAGGTTTTCTGTAGATTTTACTAAAACTTCTTAAAAACATCTTAAAAAATATAATCTGCAGAATATCTTAAGTTATTTGGCCCACTTTTAAGCACAGGGGAGACCCGTGTACCTAGAGCCGCTTTTTTGCAATGCCCAAAAACAGAGCCCTTGACCTGTTTAAAATTATCAAACTGATATTTACCTATCTTTAGGACTACTTACTTCCAATTGGGATTAATATAAATACGTAAAATAATAAATTCCGACAAATAGAAGTTTATAAAAAAAACTTCACTCTTGGCCCTAGGTACAACACCCTCAATGTACCTGGGGCAAGACCTCATTGTACCTAGGGTCATTCTTTCAAATTTAGATATCACTTTGTAATGAATAGAAAATAAGCATATAAACATGTATTTTATAAAGGAAACAATATCAAGTAATATATTTATTTATCACTAGCAGGCTACGCCCGCTTCGCTGGTCACTATTTTTAAATGAATCACAATAATTAATGAATTCTCAAAATTGCATTAATTTGTATCATGTGATAAAAAAAGAGAAAAAAAAATTCTGATCGGGAAAAATGTCGCACCGGGTACCCACTGCCTTCGGCAGCGTAGACCCGTGCGCTGCGCGCACGTATTCCTTCACTATCCTTATGACTTCTCAAAATTCAATGTTATTACTCATAAACTTTCATTCTCAAGAAAAGGAATTAAAAAATATATCATTTAGCATCGGGTAAAAACTCACACCGGGACGCCACTGCCTTCGGCAGCGCAGACCCACGCGCGCTGCGGGCGCACGCTTGAGGATATACGTGCGCTGTACACGCATATTCCTTCTCAACTCAAACTTTTATTATTAAGAAAATAAAATTAAAAAAAAAAACTTTTATCATCGGGAAAAAACTCGCACCGGGTCCCAAACCCATGCGCGCTGCGCGCCTATTCCTTCCCCACCGTTCCAGCCCCTCCTAATTAACTTGCATATACCAATTTTGAACGGTCTTACTCAATTAGCTGATATGCAAAAGAAAACCTGATCAGGACACTTTAAATTGTAAATCAGGTGAAATCTCGAATTCCACTTTCGATAATGTAAAAGAACTTTAAAATATCTTTCGAATGATGTATTAGAAATAATTTAATCATAATTAGAATATGAAATATTGAAATTTAAAAATGTTACAGCGCCATCTGGCGGTAGAAATTTCTGTAATCTATTGTTCCATTCCAGTTACTTATTCTTACTCAATTAGCTGAGATGCAAAAGAAAGCCTGATTAGGACACTTTAAATTGTAAATCAGGTGAAATCTCGAATTCCACTTTCGATAATGTAAAAAAACTTTAAAATATCTTTCGAATGATGTATTAGAAATAATTTAATCATAATTAGAATATTAGATCAATATTACAGCGCCATCTGGCGGTAGAAATTTCTGTAATCTATTGTTCCATTCCAGTTACTTATTCTTACTCAATTAGCTGAGATGCAAAAGAAAAACTGATCAGGAAACTTTAAATTGTAAATCAGGTGAAATCTCGAATTCCACTTTCGATAATGTAAAAGAACTTTAAAATATCTTTCGAATGATGTATTAGAAATAATTTAATCATAATTAGAATATGAAATATTGAAATTTAAAAATATTACAGCGCCATCTGGTGGTAGAAATTTCTGTAATCTATTGTTCCATTCCAGATCAACAAAGCTTACAAATGATGTATTACTCATGAAATTATTTTAATTAGTAGATGAGATACAAAAGAAAACCTAATCAGGACACCTCAAAACATGTAAATCGGGTGAAATCTCGAATTCCATTTTTCCATAATGTAAAAGTACTTTAAAATGTGTATCAACTAAAATAAGCTTTCAAATGATGTATTACTTATAAACTTTTTTTAATTAATAACTGAGATACAAAAAAAAAAAAAAAAAAAAAAAACTGATTCAGGACACCTCAAAACGTGTAAATCTGGTGAAAACTTTCGATAATTTAAAAGAACTTTAAAATATCTTTCGAATGATGTATTACAAATAATTTAATCATAATTAGAAATTGAAATATTGAAATTTTAAAATATTACAGCGCCATCTGGCGGTACAAATTTCTGTATTCCACTGTTCGATTCCAAATCAAAAAAGCTTTCTAATGATGTATTACTTATGAAATTATTTTAATTAGCAGCTGAAATACAAAAGAAAACTGATTCAGGACACCTCAAAACATGTAAATCTGGTGAAAACTTTCGATAATTTAAAAGAACTTTAAAATATCTTTCGAATGATGTATTAAAAATAATTTAATCATAATTAGAAATTGAAATATTGAAATTTGAAAATATTACAGCGCCATCTGGCGGTACAAATTTCTGTATTCCACTGTTCGATTCCTAATCAAAAAAGCTTTCTAATGATGTACTACTTACGAAATTATTTTAATTAGTAGCTGAGATACAAAAGAAAACTAATTCAGGAGACCTCAAAACGTGTAAATCTGGTGAAAACTGTCGATAATATAAAAGAACTTTAAAATATCTTTCGAATGATGCATTAAAAATAATTTAATCATAATTAGAAATTGAAATATTGAAATTTTAAAATATTACAGCGCCATCTGGCGGTAGAGAATTCTGTAATCCACTGTTCGATTTCAAATCAAAAAAGCTTTCTTATGATGTATTACTTATAAAATTATTTTAATTAGTAGCTGAGATACAAAGGAAAACCTAATCAGGACACCTCAAAACGTGTAAATCGGGTGAAATCTCGAATTCCATTTTCGATAATGTAAAAGTACTTTAAAATGTGTATCAACTAAAATAAGCTTTCAAATGATGTATTACTTATGAACTTTTTTTAATTAATAGCTGAGATAAAAAAAAAAAACTGATTCAGGACACCTCAAAACGTGTAAATCTGGTGAAAACTTTCGATAATTTAAAAGAACTTTAAAATATCTTTCGAATGATGTATTAAAATTAATTTAATCATAATTAGAAATTGAAATTTTGAAATTTTAAAATATTACAGCGCCATCTGGCGGTACAAATTTCTGTATTACACTGTTCGATTCCAAATCTGAAAAAGCTTTCTAATGATGTATTACTCATGAAATTATTTTAATTAGTAGCTGAGATACAAAAGAAAACTGATTCAGGAGACCTCAAAGCGTGTAAATCTGGTGAAAACTTTCGATAATTTAAAAGATATACTGTTCAATTCCAAATCAACAAAGCTTTCAAATAATGTGTTACTTATGAAATTATTTTAATTAGTAACTGAGATACAAAAGAAAACCTAATCAGGACATTCTAAAACATGTAAATCACATGAAATCTTTAATTCCATTATCTACGGTAGTTTTATTAATGGAAGTAAAAAGAAAAATAAATATTTTTTATTTCGCCAAAACCTATATATATATACCACGGTAGTCGGGTAATGGAAGTAAAAAAAAAAAAAAAAAGAAAAAGTATTTTTTAGTTCCTTCAAATGTATTTTGTTGCTATGGAAACTCCTATCGTCTATTGAAAGATAGATTACGTGTTAGAATAAGATTTAATTAGCAATTAAAATGTAACTGCTTTGTTTATTAATGAAATTTGATGAAATTTTAACTGCAGGTTGGTTTTGTGCTGAATAGGTTGTATATTAAGTGTTGTGTACGAAAAAGAAAATTTGAAGCACTTTGAAATTTGCAATTTTTAACCCCAGTTAAAGATCATGTGACATTAATGACTTGCACATGTTTTTTTGCGGTTAGAGACAGCCGTTTAAATCGTCTGCTGAATGCTGATAGAATCCTCTTTTTAAGCAATAAGGATTTTTGGTCATTTTCGCGATCGATATGGGTCAGCATTTTAATTAATATCTCCGAAACTAATTAAGATTTTTAAATTCTGTTTCGAAGAAAACATCGGAAAGGCTCCAGAGCATCCGTATGTCAATTCTTGTACTTCTGCGTTCAATAGGGGCTGAACGTATAAAAGAACAGACAGACAGACAGACAGACAGACAGACAGACAGACAAACCTTTCCATTTATTATTATAGATATAATAATTATCTTGTTGTGCCTTAATTTGAAACACGAAATTTTTCACTTTATTTTTCTTTGGGATGTTCTAACAGAATGTTTTTTTTTTCTTCATTTTTTTTTTTTCTGGAGTGTCTCTTGGATTTCTAGATCTCTCTGGTTTTCGGTCACATCTTTTTTTTGATGTGGGAGGTTTTGCTTAGGTTCGTACAGGTTAAAGCATGACACATGAAAAAATGTTAGATGTTGAAGGTTTCGAAATTTGAACAGGACACGAAACAGATACATCCATTTCTATCATTGTTGGTTCACTTTCTTCCTGGAAAATCTTTTTTTTTTTTTTTTTTTTTTTTTTTTTTTAATTTATGGAGGGATCTTGTCTTTCAGTCACATTTGAACTTAAATATTCATCCTCAGCGAATGTGTTTTGATTCATTGGCCATATGCCGGATACACGAAAGCCTGATAGAACGTTTATAGGAGTAAAAGCCGACGGATAGGACTTGCCAACATTTTCAGCAACGTCATATATAGTGATTGGTTTACCAGGGTTTGCCAGCATCCAATTACTACAGACTGTACTTTGTTTCTTAACACTTTCGCGACCGCTGACGTAGATTCACGTCATTTGAAAATATAAAACTCCACCAGTGGTCGGCAATTTGTATGTTATTTGTTTGTAAAACATATACACAATATTCATCATATTTGTACAATCAGTATACTATGGATGCAAATACTTTGATTAGAGAGAATATGATTATAGTGCCTATCCATTTGTAATATAAATGTGAATACGGAAAATTTTGTTTTGAAAAATGCCCACAGGCGAGCCTTACTATCAAAAAGACAAAAACATGCGGTTACGAAAGTGTTAAAAAGTCCAAACACACTGGCCCTAGGTACAAGGCAGCTATGTAGCCCTAGGTGCAAGTTTTGGTAACTTCATTCCAAATGCTGTCCACTAAAAAATCCACATGCAGAGAGGACTAATTAAATATCTGATTTATTGCTCAATATAAAAAGCAAAATTATGTAAAATATTTGATTTGCCTTTGTAAAATAGCAAAACAAACGAGCCGCAAAATTTTACTTCAAACCATGTAAATTCGTCTTCTACGTGTAACTTGTCAAAACCTTCTCCTCAAAAATTCTAAAGTAGTTGTAAAAGTAGCAATTGGTGTTGTTACTTGCCCAATTGAGTATTAAAACTTAAAATTAAATATTATTCAAATAAAGTGGGGTGGCCCTAGGTACATGATGGCCCTAGGTACACGGGTCTCCCCTAAATATTTTGAAAAAAATCGTAAGATTATATTCTGTAAATTTTCTTCAGAAATATGAAGAAAATCTGCAGAATATGTAGACTTAAGAAGTGCGCCAAATAACTTAAGATGTTCTGTAGATTATTTAAAGATTTATTTAAGATTATTTTTAATGGGGTAGTATACCTGCGCAAAAAGCAAATATATGTGCGACGAATGAAAAATTATAAAATTACTATCCAACGTATGAAATAATAATTAATTGTAGCATAAAACGCATAAAACTTTCAGGGATCATTTAGAGTGGCGCTATAAATTGTCACTAAAAAGCAGTTTCATCAAGATACCAAATAAATGTAGAGAAGGTATCAGTGACGATGGGGTGTTAACATATAAATTACTGTTGGATGCTGCATACAGAATTATTCCCCTACAAGGCCTTCAAGCTGTGCACAAGGTAAAAGTCTATAAAAGAAGCTTCGATGTAAAAAAAAAAAAAAAACATTTAAAAGATTATGTGTAAATAATAGCCGATTTTAATATATTTTACACATAAACTGGTTCAAATTTGTTGTAGTCTCTAGGTGAATTCTTTCGATCTTCATAATTACTTATTGAAAATTTCTTACGTGATAAGAAAAACAGACAAAAAACACGTTAGAAACACCCAGAGTTGTAAAAAAAAAGTAGGAAGTTGAAAATTGGTATATAAGTTTGTTATCACATTTAGTTGCACATCTCCCTTTTAGGTCTTTCTGTTATTTTCCGTTTTGGAAATATTTACCAAAACTAAATTCTTAATGACTAAAAATACGAAAATTTTGGCCATTATATATGACCTAGCTTCACAGAGATTTCAAAAGAAGCTAATAATACATCACGCAATGATATTGTTATGAAAGTTATCTATATTTTTGCGTGTAGAAAGTATTTCATAAAGACATAAGCAGGTTCTAGTCGACGAATGCACTTTATTTAATGAATATTCAGCCCGTAGATAGAGCCCGTAATGATATTGTTTTGGAAGTTGCTGACATTTTCGCTTGTACAAAGTAATTCTTAAAGACGTAAGCAGGTTCTAATCAACGAATTTAAAGAACATTCAGCGCGTAGATAGAACCTGTAATGATATGTCGACTTTTTGCGTGTAGAAAGTAATTCTTAAAGACATAAGCGGGTACTGATCGACGAATCCACGTTATAATGTATATTCAGGAAACAGTTGAATAAAACACTGTTTGTGCTACAAAAATCAATAATCAATGAATATTCTCGAAACAATCCAATGAAATATTTATTCTTATTAGAGAAATGAAATAAAATTTTTGAATGTACTACAGAGCAGAAATTCCGCTAATTCAGGAGCAACTGAAAATAAAAAGTCTGAATGGAATTTGAATTCATCGAGAGTATTGTCAGTGGTTTATAGAATTTTTAAAGTGGTTCTGCGCTAGAAACCAATGAATAATTCCGAAAATTTCCAGAACTTGACTCCTATTGAAGTTAGAGTTTCCAAACTTTGGAAATTCTGAACTACCACTTTTCGCCGTATTTGAATGCCTAATTTGACGTTAAGTCGACGTCTATCTTCGTGGAAATGAAAAACTACCATCTATTCCCACATTTACTGTAATACCATATTGAAAGTGGTACGTAAAGACGCAGAAAAGTTCTAGTCTGTAATTACCAATAATCACACATCTTTTTTATAATCTTATCAGTCATTTATGGAACTTTCGAAGAATTCAGTTTTGCGATAAAAAACAATGAAACTTTCCAGAAAATTCCAGAACTCTGTTCTTATTGAAACTAGAGCTTCCAAACTTTGGCAACCCTAAACTACAATTTTTCGCCAAGTTCGGTCGCGAAGTCGCCAAATTCCCTTCAAACACCAAAATCTGCGTTGGCAAACTTGGCAGCTTGGCGAGATTAGCAATCAAATCTGGTGGCAAATATTGTTTCGGGATAGCCAGAATTAGCGCATCCTTTCTCAATTTTAACTGAGTTAATTGTTTTCGTAAAATGTATCGTTTCTCGCCAACAATTTTCGCTGAACTCTAAGCTAATGAGAGATTCTGTAATACGGCGTCGAGTACTTTCCTGAATAAATTATTATATTCGTCTCGGCTATTCTATTATCGTAACTTTTATTGTTGGAATATCACTTTTTTCCTTTGCACGAAACGGATGGAAAAGAAGCCGGGTTTTGTGTGGCAACGAAGGAAACATAGTTCTGTTGGCTACCAATAGATGGCGCTGTCGGATTTCCGATGTAGTATTATGCAAAGCAACAAACGATATAAAAAAGAGCAAGTGCAGTAGGTAATGGTAGTCGAAGCTTATATGCATCGCAATGCTGTTCATAGTTGAGATAGTTTGATCACGCATGACCTCCAAGACCTCCGGATCTGTCACCCTGTGACTTTGACTGTGCGGATTCTTGAAGTCAAAAGTGTATCGCGACCAACCGGCATCACTAGCAGCACTGAAAGATGCCATCCGCCAAAATGTGTCTGCCATAACGCAAGAAATGCTACTAAATGCTGTGAACTAATTAACTGTAATTAAGCTGACTTGTAAGTTGTCAACATTTTTTCATTTGTAAATCATCTTTTGGTGAAATAAAACACTATAGTGGCATCTGTTGGGCGCCAACAGTTTTTCTTTTTTTTTTTTTTTTTCGTTGCCACACAAAACCCGGTTTCTTTTCCATCCGTTTGGTGCAAACCGTATCTTTGTATCTTGATTCGTTTTCGAATTATTCATTTTTAAAGTTCGTCCTGACTTTTGGATCACCCAGTATATATATATATATAAAACCTCCTTTCCCTCCCTGTAAATAACGTGTACCGGATGATTTATAATAGATATTACAATGATTACCTCTTAAATCCATCTATCTTAAATCCAAAGTATACTTTCAATTACAAACGTTGTTTAACCCTTTGTTGGTCCTATTTAATTTCACTCATGTGATAGTGTTGCCAAATTTAGGGACTATTTTATTCACTATCTACCACTAAATTTTAACTGTAACGGTTGCCTAAACACTTCGAAAGTTATTCATCCTCTATGTATATCAAACGTCATTCCTCCAAATTATTAGTAGAGTTGAATAAAGGAATCCAATCATCAATGTTTAGTGCACTTTAGAGTGTCAGGGCTGGCAAAGGGTTAAATTAAGAGTAGTTTTCACATATGGTACTTTTTTGCTTTTTTGTACAATGGGCTATGCACATTATTAAAATGAAAAATTTTACTTGTATACGGTCCGTATAATGCTGTCACTTGCATTTCGAAAAATATCATCTTTGATTTTTATATATATATATATATATATACATATATATATATGAAAATTTTTCTAAATTATCGTACATTGAAAATATAACCATTTATCGCCCATTTTAAAGTGGTGTCTAAAAACACAGTAGTTTCGTTACCCTTCATACAATGTAATTTCATTACACTTTAGTTAATTTACGTTTTTCTTCAATCAACTGCTGAATTTAATGTTAAATTTTTTCTAATTAGAAATTTTATACAGTGCGTTTTTGATAGCTTTTGTTGATGCCGATGATTGTGTTTTATTTTGAATAATTTTCAGATTTAAATGTTAATTAATAAATTTTTAGAATATTTTTCGCTGAAGTTGAAAAGTGTTCATGTTTTGGTTTGGCTGTCCGGTCATTCATGATCTAATTTTCATTACTATTTTTAGAGTGCCTTAAAACTGATTATGTTATTCGGTTTCAATACGGTATGTCCCTTATTTAAACTCGTATATTATGGCCACTATAAAACTTTCTTCTATATTTTTCTGTTCAGATTCACGCAGTATAATTATTTACTACATTTATTATTTATAAAAATTATTTTCCATGATGATTGCAGACGATTTTCAACGGGCAGAAGTATTAAAAAAAAAACATGTTGTAAGTAAGTCAATATTTCGTCACGACAACGACATGGAAAAAACCAATAACTTCATTTCAAATTATCATAGATCTATCGTTCAACCAATCGTTTTAAGATTACTGGCGAGTTCTTTCGAAGATATCCATATTGAAAATTTTCTCGTCCCCCTGAAAGATCTTCCTTGCAGTGGGAAAGCGATACCCTTGAATGTACCACACTTTTGTTGGTTGACTATTAGTATTAAAATATTTTTTTCGTTAATTACACATCGAAAATCTTAAAATAATTCTCATTATTGGCATTCACAATTTTTTTTGTACTCTATATCAAAATGCCATATCAAAATTATCAGAAAGAGACTGACAAAGCCACCTGTTGAGCGATTGATCCTCAAATGTAATCAGCACCAGTTTATGTCATGTTCCAATGAAATATCAAATTTCGTTAAATTCTGTTTATTGGTTCGTGAGATACAGCGTCTACAAGTATTTAGTAACACACAGACAGACATTTTCTAGAAATGATCAAACCTTATGTTTAGAGTACCTAAAACGTCTAAATCCATCAACAACAATAGAAATTTTCACTTATTCAATACTTTCATTTTATGAATGAGAAAAAAGGAAAATGTTATAAATAGCACTAATTTCCAGACAAGGACACATAAAAGTCGGATATGTTGTGCTTTTGAGAGGTATTTTTAAAATCTCATACTAATATCTTTATTTTACACATAACTTAGCAAAATGAACTTATATTATTCACACAGACAAAAGCATGTTTTCTTTAAAATATTGTATGGTTAACATTAAAGATTGACGCATTAAAGGGTTTTTAAAATACTCAGATACGTCCAGGGATACAAGTGCAAATTGTCCAGAGTGTATTTTGAGATAGAATATGGGATTGTAAGACATTCCTATAAAGTTAAAAGTGTCAATGACGTTAATGGTTCGTCTGTAAGTCTTTGTTTCATTTCAGTAAATAATTGTAGAATTCCTTTGTAACTGATATATGTTATTTATATGTTTTTAACCTTACTGAAGAAAGTTGCCGATTAGTTGTCGTAATTGAAGCTAAAATAGTTTAGTTACAATACCTTACAAAGAAAAATTCGATTGCATTACAGTCTAAGTGGTGTATGCTTTAAGCATGTTTTCTCATGCTTATATTGCACTAAAGGTACGATACATTTTACGATACATTTTTAGATGCTATAAAATTATCATTTTTTTTTAATATATAAATGGTTTATTCACTGTGCCAGAGAAATATATTCGCGCGCGTAAGAGAAATTTTTGGAGGAGCATTTCCATTTGCGTTATGCACATTATACTTTTTCAAGAAAGCTGATCTACGATTTCATTTAGTTTGTCTATCCGTGTCCGCTCTTATTTCAGTAAAAAAATTTTAGAATTCACTGAACAAGATCTATATGACATTCAATTCAGTATATCATAGTTTCGATTGAAAAAAGTATACACAGCAAAACCGATTTGTGTACCGACACACACAAATAAACTCATATAAAACATTATGTTGTATCGAAAAATTGCTTTTAAATATATTTTTATATCTTCGTATTAAATAAAACATACCGAAATTAAAACCAATTTTTCAGATTCAAATTAAACAGATTCATCATGGGTTATAATTGCATACTGCATGAAGATTATTTTCAAAAGGACTTTTTAAACCATAGGCAGCACTATACAAATTATCAATTTTATTATTTCTCTTTAAATGTAATTCTAAAAAAAATGCTTAACACTATAGTAACTATTGAATAATTTTCGAATGAAACTTAAGACTGTATATCAGCAGATTCAACATTATTCTTAAAAAAGAAAAAAAAAAAACATGTATTTAAAATTTTTGTTTTGTCAAATAACGGAGTTCTAATTATTAATCTCTAAAAGAAATATTTAAATTTATTTACTAATTTACTTAAAGGAAAATTCCGGTTTAATTAAGATATTTAGCAAGTAATTTTTATTATTACATTAACACCTTTCCTTTTTTAGTATTTTTTTGTCGCATATAATTAACACTCTAACTCTTGTATTTATTGCATAATTCCATTTTATTTCAGCCTGCTTTTTGTTTATGCAACTGCTGAGATACTTAAAAAAATATGTAATAAGAATTGTAAAAATAAAGCTTAATAAATGTTCGAAACGGATACTAAAACAGAATAATTTTTATTCCGAATAAATTAATTTTATTTTTTAAATTAGGAATTGGAGTATTCTGTAATTTTTTTAAAATTTAAATATAGTGAAAATAGAGATATCATTACACTGCAAAAAATAAACCTGTAAAAGTACAGGAAAAATCTGGCAGCTGGGGTGCCAGTATTTCTCCGTCAAATGTAAAGTTTAAAACAGCAAAATTGTATCACTGACATACATTGTACGCAGAAATCCTGTAAATCAAACAGGTTTTTGTTAAAAGAACAGTTTTTTTCTGTATATTTGACGGAGAAATACTGGCACCACAGTTGCCAGATTTTTCCTGTACATTTAACAGGTATTTTTTACAGTGTATTATTATTATTTTGTTAAGTTTGTAAACCAGTTATTTCTTCAAATATTTAAATATTCTATTTTGTTACATCTTATATTCAAATGGAAATAAAATGTGTTATTGTAATTCAATTCTCTAGACAATTGGTTACATAAAGCCATAAATGTACAACTTGAATATAGTTTCAGGTTATTTCATAAAACTTATCTAGATTAATATTCTACTTATCATAAAAGTAAATTTCAGCAGAAAGATAATATTACTTTCTCAAATTGTAAGTCAGTTTCAATAATGCTGGATTTATATTTAAATATCGTATATTGTATATGTCATCCTCAATTTTACTCATAGTAATGCTAGTCGCAACAATTTATTTTATCATTATTAATAAGTTTTATAAAGGATGATTTATAACAATTTTTTTTCTCTCCTTCTGTCAATATCATGAATCATAATAATATAAAAAACTAATAAATGTAAAAAAGTTTTACCATATATTTAGTACGCAAACGGAAAGTATCCATTCACCGTTGAATACATTAAACACAAGTACGTCTCACTAGCTTCAAGTGAAAAACAAAATCGGAAGCACATTAATTATCCTGATATGACTAAAAATTGAACTAAGAATTAGAAATGAAAAAATACCAAGCTAAATCAATATGCAGGAAATCTTCGCATTCCAAATATATAAAAGATCCTAAATTCCCATACCATTTTTAAAACATCTTCCCATTATTATCTCTTTCTTTAAAGAATGTTCAAAGTTAAATTGCTTTAATCCCACACGAGCAATTGCGAGAAAATGTGAGGAAAAGTTGAAAAGCCAACATATATTATAGAGAAGAATTTTAAAGCTGTTATTCATTTTATTCTAAGCTGTTTTATCTGAAATGAAACGGCTGTAAAGAAGTTTTCAACATCGTATTATTTTCTAATAAGACAAATACATTATCAAACTGTTAGTTTTTTTTTATGCATGCTACCACTTATAAAGTGTATGGTTTATAACTTTCCATATTTCATAGTTTTTATATTTAATCAGTGGAGAATTTTACTTTTATATTGTGGGAATAAAACTATTTTTAAAAGGACGATAAATATAAAAATATGGGGTTCATTCTAACTTATTAACATACAAATTTAAACTGTTAACATTTTTATAATAATCAATCAATACTGTAAAAATATTGTTCAAGTATATTCATATTATCATTTTTTTTTTTAAATATTCTTTGTATGATAGCCACGTACGTTACGACGAATTTTTGAACTTATAGATAACATTAATTAATATAATTTCATCATCCATTTCATCAATTAACCGAAAAATATTGATGGATTTTCTCTAAATAATTTCTAAAATTTCCTAGAAATATTAATGGTGTAAGGTTTTTAAACTTTTAATTTATTAGAAAGTATACTCTATAACAAAAAAATCGATGCAACAAGAAGGGGTTATCCAAATGAGTCGAAAATTGGTAGATGTGATGTACATGCGAAGAAAAACATAGGATTAAAGTTTCAGAAAATTTGGATGGTTTAATCAAGAGGAACGGCCTCACAAAGTCAATAAATCAATAGCACGGTCCAGTTCTGACTCTTATGTAAGCAGTTATTCGTCTTGGCATTAATTGATAGAGTTGGCAGATGTATTCCTGCGGGACATCATGCCAAATTCTGTCCAATTGATGCGTTAAATTGGCAAAATCCCAAGCTAGTTGTAGAACCTTTTACATGATGTTCCAAACGTCCTCAGTAGGAGAGAGATTCGGCGATTTTACTTGCCAAAACACTGTTAGGCAAGCAGGAAACAAGCAGTAAAAACTATCTCTGTGCGCGGGTGAGCATTATCATGCTGAAATATACGGCCAGGAAGGGAAACACAACGGAACGTAGAGTGTCGTCTACATACCGCTTTGCTGTAAAGATGCCACGGATGACAACTAAAGGGGTCCTGCTATGAAACAAAATGACATTCGAGACAATCATTCCTGGTTGTCGAGCTGTATAGCTGGCGACAGTCGCGTTGGAATCCCCCTTTTCTTAGGGCGTCCCCAGATGCGTCTTCGCAGGTCATCGGGGCTCAAATTAGAGTGAGACTCATCACTGAAGACAATTCTACTCCATTCAGCGACATTCCTGTTTGAGCGATCCTGATATCACTGCAAAAGTGCTTGTCGTTATACAGAGTTCAATAGCAGTCTACACAAGGAGCTCCGTGAGCACAACCCCATTCCTCTGAGCCGCCTATTAAAGGTCTTTGAAGTCATTGAAGTACCATTTGACAGAAGGATTGATGATAATGATGAATTTGTGCCTTTGAGTACCGCTTTTAAGATTGATTGGTTCTTACGTTCTGTCCGCTCTCTAGGCCGACCGCTTCCTCCCTGACGCTGCTTTCGGGCATGGCTCACCCGTTCTGTCAATATCACCTAATAATGGCATCGCTCCTATCCAATTGCCAAAAATTCGCAGATTAAACCAATTGGCTTCTTTGAGCCCAACTACACACCTCTCTCAAATACTGTCATCTGCGCATATTGTCGGCGCACCTGTATGCGAGGCATAGTTACTCTCTATTTGAGTAGATGGAATGCAATTCTCGAAAAATTCATGACCTGGAATCAAAATTTCTCATTTTTAATATTCTGCCAAATGCGCAGTTAAGATGCGCTGCAGCATCACATTCTCATTCGATGGCAGCCAAACATTAAAATTTTGCATTTTCCATCTAAATCTGTGTGCATGTCAATTTGTGTCCAGTTTGCATTACTCCTTCTTGGTGCGTCGCTTTTTTTGTTATAGAGTATAATAATGACGTCATCTGCTTTACCAGTATATAATAGAAATTGTTTCGTTCTTTAAAAGTTTTTTGCTTTAAATTATTGCACTATAAAAAATTTTGTGTAACTTTACACAACAATGTTGAGGCAGCTTACTTGCCACAACCATATTGAGAAACCTTACCAACTTTACTTGTGTAACCTTCGTAGATCGGGAAGAAAATTTACACTGTTAAAATCGGTGGTATTACTCAAGTTTGTTGTGTAATGTATGCAGAACAAAAGGTAAGATTCCACTCTTACAAATGGCAACTTCACACAACATTGTTGTGTAACATTTGGAGATCAGTAGGTAAGGTTCCTCTCTCGCAAACGGTAACTTTACACAACATTGTTGTGTACAGGTTGATTCAAAATAAGTGTGACCAATTTCAAAGCATCAGAAATTTTTATTGAATTAAGTTATTTACATGAAATTTTCAGTGTAGTTTCCTTTAGCATATTACATTTTACGTAAATCTTTAGGCCAAGCCAAAAGAGCTTTTTTGACCATTTTTAGGGGCATTTTTCCAACTTCCTCTTCAATTGCTTTTTGAAGCTCTTGAAGTGTTCTTACTTTACGTCTACTTAATTGTTTTTTTTTAAGTATCCCCATAAAAAATAATCACAAAGAGCACAGTTAGGTAATGATGGTGTCCATTTCTCAGGAGGAAAAACAATATATATTTTTTATTTTTATTTTTTAGCCCTTTTATAGTTGATTTTGCAATATGACTTGGTACAGAATCTTGGTGAAAAACAAAGTTTCCTTGGGGTTAAAGAGGTTTACTTTCTTTGATCATGTGCTTCAAAACTTTATTCTGATAGTATTTAGCATCAATTTTAGCCTTTGGTTCTACGAAAAAATGGTTTTGTTAATCCTTGGAAGGACATTCCCATCCATACCATAAAACCTGACGGCCAACTTGCCTTTTGCAAAACAGTTGCGTCTTTGAGACGCTTTTCGGGTGAAATATATTGTATCTTCGTTTTGTCAGTTGTGGATGACAGATAAAACAGTTCTTCATCTGATGCTATCCATTTTTTGTATCTACCTTTGCGTAACATTAAATACGGAGGTCAAGAACATTTTCTTAGTTTTTTTACGGTCTTTGCAGACCTTTGATGACAGACTGGTTTATTCACTTTTTTATAGTCAATTTTCTTTATCTGACGACAAATTGTCGATTGCGATACCCGTAGTTTCTTTGCTAAAGTTCTCTGAGGCAGTGAATTTTCTACAGCGATAAGTCTTTTCTGCTTCTTTTTTTTCTTTTTCACCAAGCACTTGCTATTGCCGACATTTTTTCCCCGGAGCTTTTTATTGCCAGCCAAATTTTATTTCTTTTCAAAGTTTAGATAGTAATTCATTAGAAAAATATCTTTTTTGATTTTTAAATTTTATTTATAACAGAGTTTGAGCAAACATCCTTCAAAAGCTTTAAAATTTCGTTTCGGGTTTGAGGATCTAATTTCGAATCCATAATTTACTCCCACTAATAAAAATAGCTAGACTGGTAATTTAAACGTCTTACTTTTAAAATAAAACCCTCGGTAAAGCGATTAAAGTTTACCATAAATAGTTACGTGCTATTAAAATTGGTTACACTTATTTTGAATCAACCTGTAAGGTATGCAAATCAATAGATAAGTTTCCACTCTCGCAAACAGTTATTTTACACAACATTGTTATGTAAGTAACGTATGCAGATCAGAAGGTAAGGTTCCGCTCTCGCAGACAGTAACTTTACACAACATTGTAGTGTGACGTAGGCAGATCATCGGGTAAGATTTCAATTTAAAAAACGTTAACGATTTTGTGTAACTTATGTAGATCAATAGGTAACGTTGCACTAATGTGATTGGGGACTTAAGGGCCCTCTTCACTCACCGCCGCCGGAAGCCAAAGCTAATGTTATTCTGTGGGAAAATTTTCTTCACAAATAATTTATTAACTAATATATATTTTTAAATTCTGTTTTCACATTCTGAAAATTCCTAGCTGTTTAATTGACGGCCTTTTTAAAAAAATTATTTTTTTTTAATTTTTTATATTTTATTTTGAAGCTGCAAAATACCAGTTTTCAATATGTGAAATTTATTCATTTTGCAATTTCAAAATAAAATATTAAAAATTAAAAAATTCATTTTTAAAAAAGGTCCGTCAATTTAACAGTTGGGAAATTTCTGAATGTGAAAACAGAATTTAAAAATATGTATTAGTTAACAAGTTATTTGTAAAGGAAACTTCCCCATAGAATAACATTGGCTCGGGCTTCAGCCGACGGTAAGTGAAGAGGGCCGTTAAGACAAATTTGCTATATAACCTATGCAGATCAATAATTAGGGTTCCACACTTATGTTCGATAATTTTAACCAAATTTGTTTATAAAGTATGCAGGCGAGTAGGAACCATTTTAATCTTGTGATAGATACGTACCTTTGCTGCGTAGGAGACACAGACCAGTACGTGTAGTCCAACTTTTCATTCAGAAACATTATGTAATTTTATTGTACTATGTAGGTAGAGCAGTAAGAAAGGTTTCATTTTGAAAATTGTGAAAGTTTACCTTTTTTTACAAAAAAAATTTCTGTGAAAAATGTTATAAATGTTTAGTAAATTACCGCCTTATAATTATAAATATTTGCATACATTTGTGTAAAGTATGCATTAGAATTATAAATAATGCCTTAAAATTGTAAATATTTCCATACATTTGAATTAAATGTTATCAATATATTAAAATTTCTCAAAAATTATTTAAAGTTAAAAAATCAGCTTAAAAAAAAAATAAATAAAAAAATAAATAAATAAAATTTTTAATGCAAAACTAGTTTTAATTTCCTTCCTCAATTTTATATTATTGTAGTTTGATCAAATATTTGAAACATATTTGGTTATGAATTATGCTGTAAATTCATTGATTAGTTAATTAAAAAAAAATCTTTTTGTTTCTGCACAGAAATTTTTTGCAAATTCTATTCAAACAAAATATTTAAAAATAAGTATCAAACAATCGACAAACTTGTATCCAGATTTGTTTAGAATATGCTGTTCAACTATAATAATGTAAATTCAAAGGAGAGAATTTAAAACTAGTCTTATATGCAACATAAAAAAAAATTTGAGACATTTTTATCTTTTTATTTATTTATTATTATTATTATTTATTTATATTTTGACGGGGGGGGGGGGGAATAGCATATGAATATTTAATTTCATATCTCTAAAAACCAGTAATTAAACAAAAAAAAAAAAAAAAAAAAAAAAAAAAAAAAAAAACCTACAATGTTGGAGATATTGCCAGATATATTCACATTTTCATAGTCATTTAAAAAATTGCATAATAGGTGGTAATAGATCTGAAAAATTCCAATTTCTTATGCAATAAATAAATGATCTTTAATTTTAATTAAAGTTTCTGGCTGCATTATGAAAAAGCGACAATTGTTACTCAGTTACTAAGAAATGTCGCTAAATCACTTACATGAATGACAAATTTGTCCGCTAAAATTTTTTATAAATCTATTTTCATATTCATAAGTTGTTAACAGCAATTTCGATGCTTGTTTGGTAAACATCATTAATTTTTTATGGTCAGTTTGAAGAATTTTTTCTACATTCACAGTTTTGTTACCAGATGTGATAAATTGCTGATAAATTAAATGCTTACGATGCTGTTCAATTATATGTTCATTGTACCACAATGCTTATTTAATTTCAGTAAATTCCTTTCCTTTTAAATTAGAGTTGCATGTCACCATCAGAAGGTCTTCGGACTTTGTTTAAGAGAGAGAGGCAGTATGTTTCACATGGTTATGCTATTCCTGTTGACGATGAGTCCACATTATTACGCTTTTTTTCATACTGGATATTGTGACTATTTTAATCCTTGATAAATGGTTATGCTTAATTATTTCGATGCGAAACAACTATTGTGTATCAGCTTTTTGTGCACCATCAGCTGTATGTACATTATTTTGCAAGTTGAAAAAATCTTTATTGCATAATTTATATATTTAAATAAATTTTTAAAATAAAACAATCCACGTATTTAAAGGAATTAGTATTAATTATATAGAAACGAAAAAAAGCTTTATTTTGCAATTATTTTAAAGCAACTTTAGAAGTACATAAACAATAATGGTTAATTCAGCCAAATAAAATACAGAAGGAACAATTTTATGTACAAAATATGCTTTTTTAGAATAAATTTTAATTGCTAGTTGCAATAAACTCGATTCTTGTTTATTTTTTCTAGGAATTTTTAAGTAATGAAATGTGAAAGTGGTGATGTACTTCAGATATGGGAAAAAATGTTTATAGGCTACTTCTGAAAAATTTAATTTAATATACAAAAGTTAATAAAATACATCGTACAGTGTATTACCACACTAAGTATATAGGGGAGACCCGTGTACCTAGGGCCATCATGTACCTAGGGCCACCCCACTTTATTTCAATAATATTTAATTTTAAGTTTTAATACTCAATTGGGCGAGTAACAACACCAACTGATACTTTTACAACTACTTTGGAACTTTTGAGGAGAACGTTTTGACAAGTTACATGTAGAAAACGAATTTACATGGTTTGAAGTAAAATTTTGCAGCTCATCTCTTTTGCTATTTTTTAAAAGCAAGTCAAATATTTTTCTTTCATTTCTAGTGTATAATTTTGCTTGTTATATTGAGTAATAAATTAGATATTTAATTAGTCCTCTCTGCATGTGGATTTTTTAGTGGAAGGTGTTGGGCGGATATTAACCAAAAGCAGACTACCCTCCTTTTCGTGGCTCTAAAGTGACAGCTTCATGGTCGTACACTTTGAATATCAATTCGATATTCGGGCATGCGTTGTGAAATGCCCTAAAATTAATCCTAATTAAAAAGCAAACTTTAATCTGAAAAATAATATGGATATTAATAAATAAATTTACTCTCAAATAATATTAGATTCATATAATTTTAATTAATTTCTTTATTGAATATCCAAATTTTGAATACTAATTAAATTGATTATTCTATAATTTTACAATACAATATAAATGATATAACAATGATCTTTGATTTTGCATCAATGGTGCTAAAGATGAGTACTTAGAAAACAAATGTGCTTTACCCGCATTGCACGGTAAAATTACTGACCGAGAAATGTAAGAAATTCTCACCAGATTACTGGAAGTTATGATGCATGCGGAGCATAGTAAGGATCATCACAGGGAGCATTAGTATTGGGGCCACTGAAGAGCACATCTTAGCGTAGGCGGTGCGGCCGTCAGACTTCACATGATTTCATCACAGATACAAATTGACAGAGCGACAGCCAGAATTTTCTATCGTCATCTCATCTCGAATGCGACAGCCAGAAGTAGCAAAAATCTAAATCTCTTTTTTTTTTTAAACTTCTTCTCATTTTCTTTTTGGTCTCTCATTATAATTTTTGGAGGAGGTTTTCCCCTTGCATTTTTTTTTATTGGGTCTATCTTCTGATTGGACCTTTCTTCTACCAATCTGCTTGCTTCTAGATTACTACGGTGCCTTTTTTTACGACCTCGCCGGGGCTTTTTTGGCGGTAGCCAGTGGGGCTTAAATGCGGGTGGTCCCCTTTCAGAGTTCCACGTGCAGGTGCAGGTCATAAATATGACGTTGTATTTCTGTCTTAGGCTTTTAAAAGGCAATAAAACAGCTTTGTAGTCTTCAGTGAAACAGCTTTTGTGTTTTTATATTTATTTTCCTTTTAAATAATGCCCTTTTGTATCTTTATTACTTTGTTTTTAACAAAATGGCTGATTTTGCCCATCAGCTATATCCCCCTGTCGAATAAGATTGAACCAGTTTCTGTATCTCAATACATTATAAGTCCTTTAGTGATTGTAGTAATCTGGTGTGTTTGGTCAGTAAATTTTTTTTATACATATTCATGCTAAACTGTTTTTTAGTGCACATTAGAGTTCTTGTGATGTAGTTCCACACTAATAGTTCCGTGTATATATGTGCATAATGATTAATGAATATACAGTTCAACACTTGATTGTTGATTGTTCATGAAGTTTAGTTCAATATTAATTGCTGATTGTGCATACTATAATGTTCAACACTGATTATTAATTGTTGATCATGCATTTCAACCTTATTATTAATTGATCCAGATCTGTAAATGGTCCAATATTTGATTGTTGAACAAGTTTTATTTGTGACCATCAATATGTGATAGACAGTTTTATGGTCTGTCGTTGCATTTAGCCGATGCTTGTGCCAACAGTTTGTAAATTTTATTCAGTTATATTTTTTGTGACACATATTGTACAGTATTAATTCACTCGGTCAGTATATCATATGCTAAAGGTTATTATTATTACTTTGCATTTTAATTCAATAATTATAATTATTTATACCGTATACCAACACTCATTTTTTTATATCATTTATAAAAACACATACAATACATTAAATTCACATATAATAGTCCTTTTTTTTTTAATTGTTAGCAAAATTCTACAAATTTATGCATTCGTTCTATATACATATCATTCATTGCTCTCAGTGTATAGTCAATAATAAAAAGAATTTTTTTGTATATTACATGAGATACCTGAATGTATTTAATCGTTTTGGTAATATTTCTTTATTACCATTAAGTACGGCAGTATTTTTTTTTTTTTTTGAAAAGTCCCTCGCTTTATTTGAAATATTAATTTTAACTTCCGAGAGCTGTTTTGCAGTTTTGTAATAGGGGGTGACAGCCCCTTTTTCGCCTGCGCCTCTGTCTCGTGGGAACTGACCAGCGCTAATGATTAGTACTTCCTGTTCAAATAATCGTTTTTTGGGGGGATAGCTCAGATAAGCTTCTTCTGTGACTTACTCGAGAGAAGCGGAGATACACACACGTTCATCGGATTAGAAATTTGTTTACTAGTTTACAAGTGAGTTTAATTTTATTATATGTATATTTTATTGCTTTGCTTAAGCTTTGTTGCTTTACCTATGTTTAAATTAGGTGTATGTGCTATCCATTATCCTTTAATAAATCCCTTTTGTTATTTTTTTTTTTGTTTCATGTGTGTGCTTCGTGGGATTTTGGATGCCCCTCTCAATATATATGTAGTCTATTCTGACGCCATCATTATGGGACTTGGATGAGCGTGAGCTATATTCTTTTTTTTTTTTTTTTTTTTTTTTTATCTATTCTGTTTACAGTTTTATTATTAATATGTACCTGCTTTTTCTTTCAGCTATTATTAATTTATCTTCATTGCAGGTTTATTTCTTGTTTGTTTATTTTATATAGTTGCTATTATTTTATCTAACTTGCGTTCGCCGTGCTTTATGTTCTATTATCTTACGTTCCTTCACCGCTGCGGCTTGAATTTTGCATGATTTTTCTGTATTTCTCGGCTTCCGTTTTTTTTTTTTTTGCGTTCTAGCGCTGCGTAATTTCGCATATTTAATTAGGAATCGTAAACAAAGAAAAATATAGAAAATTGTTTGTGCATATTTATTATGTATATTCATGTGTTTATTTATTATTGTTATTTTTCTACTGTGTGTGAGCTGTGATCGTGATAAATGCAGATCTGATCAGAATTTGCGTATATTGATTCCATTGTACTGTGGCTTTCTTAACCCATTGAATGTTGTGTTTTTATTTTATTTTATTTTATTTTATTTTTGATTAGCTTTGATAAAATTCTGTCCAGTCTTGACTTTTGTTTTGGCAAGGCAAGATACTGAATACAGAGTCCCTAAGTGTGTTGTCGACAGCCTTGAACACTAACGCCAGCGTTCTTGTCCAAAGCACACCCCTATGGCATCCGAGCTTCCAGTCTTTCCCCAATTTAAGGTGGGTTATGTAAAATTGTTTTTATTATAAAATATAGGTTATCTATTCATTATTCTTTTTCCTGTATATAATCTGCATTTAATTCACCTTTTTTTTTTTTTTTTTTTTTTTTTTTTTTTTTTAGACCATTCTGTAGTGATATGGTAATTTTGCGTTATTTTATTACTTTTTATTTGCGTGCATATGTGTGTGCGAGTGTTAGAGATTAATATTTTTATAGTGACGGTTTTTTTTTTTTTTTGGTATATAAATATAATGAATTGTAATCCTAAGCTATTAAGTTTTTTTTTTTTTTTTTGCTTAAGATTCGCCGAAAATTAATTTTTTTTTTTTTTTTTTTTTTTTTTTTTTTTGTATTTAACTATAATGAGTCTTAACCCTTTCAGGGGCACTAAGTAAAAATGATTGAATTTCCTTTTAAATATATAATATATCATAAAGTAAACATCTCCTACAAGTCATATTTGATGAAGAAAAAAATTCAGCATGTGGGGATTTTTTTGTGGGTGGTGGCTAGGCGTTCTAGCCACCGTGTCTATCCACCTAAAAGATGCTCCTAAAAATCAAACTAAAATTAATGATCTAAGATAATATGTAAATCTGTTGTATTTAAAAGGTGCATTACAGTATATTTACACTACCAAATACTTTTGAATAAAAAATTATTTTTCATAAAAATATATAAAAGAAACTTCAAAAAATTTTCCCGCAACTTGTCCATTTAAAAAAGTCACAGGCGCATCCTGCTTAAAGTTACTGTAGTTCTGCCATCTCTATTTCAATTTTAGAAGTACACATTAACTTTTCATAAAAGTGGATAAAAAAAGTAGCCACTGCACACTTAGAGAAAAATTTCTAAAGTAGGTGGATAGACCCTCTAGCCACCGCCCCTGAAAGGGTTAATCCTAGGGTATTAAGTTTTTTTTTTTTTTTTTTCTTTTTAGTTCGCCGAAAGTTTATTTTTTTTTATTTTTTACTCATTAAATATATAAATCTGTGCATCTTTCTTTAAGTTTGAAATGATGCGAATTTTAATAATATTTGGCATGCAAGTAACATGATTTACTTTTTGTAAAGTGTGAATGATGTGTGAAAGTAGTAATCTCATATTTTGCTATCACTCGACATTTTGAGTAATAATTTGTTTCGTTTGCAGAAATCCGGCTCTTCCCCTACCTGGATCATCAAGCGCTCAATCTTTCCTCTTTGGTTGATCTCTCCGACCTTGAAATCTGTCCCAGGATTAGTGAGTATGTATTTTGCATCTTTCGTGATATTTTCCTTCTTCTAACCTGTTTTGTTCCACGAGTCTCTTTTGCTCGTTGTCATGGTAACTCTCTTATGTAAACGACTAACCTCTCTGTTTACTTTTTGATCTGCACGCTCCTTCTCTTTTGCATGAGTTTTCTTTCCTGCCTTAATCTTTCTCATTTGTGCTATTTTCGTTTGTTTGTTTTATTTTTTATTTTATTTATTTGTTTTCTTTTCTTTTATGAGATGCATGAATAAAGATATTTAAGTATCTAAATATATACATATGTGTATTTTTTATGTCACGTTCACATTTATTTATTTTATATCTATACATATTTATTTTATTCATTTGTTATTATGAATATAGACACCTTTTCTGTCTTTGTTTCTATGTACACATATTTACCTTCTACATTCACATTGCCCATATGGCAAAAATCTATATATATATTTTTATTTTATGTATTTACAATCAACTTGATTCGCAAAACGTGCGTCACCTTTATTTGTTTGTTTATTTACATTGAGTATTGCTTTACATTTCCTTGTATGCATTGCAACAAATTTTTTTTTTTTTTTTGAAAATTTATGACTATCTAATTATTTAATGAATAATTATTGGTTTATTTACAAAATCATTTCATATATATATATATATTCTTTTTTTTTTTTGTATTATTTTGCATATTTTGGTGCATATAGTTTAGATATGTGGACCTTAATTGGTTTCGCTTTATTGTCGTGAGCGTTTTTCAATAAAATATTCATGTTGCGCAGTATTTTCAATACTTGGAAAGGGCCAAGAAATTTAGGCTGAAATATATTTGGCCTTCTAAGGCTCTTCATATATACCGTCTGTCCAACTTTTAGGTCTCTGTCCTTATATTTTAAATTTTTGTTATAGTCATTCATAATTTGAAGTTGATTTTTTAGTGCGTCTTCTTTTACACTCTAAATGTGTTGCAGACGCTTATTTGTATAGCTGTCAGTGGTAATTTTTGTTGCATCTGAGAATGCATTAAATGGTGTGTTGATTTCTCTAGCAAAAAAAATCATGGCTGGAGAAAAGCCTGTTGCTCTATGTATTGTTGCATTATAATGTAATTTCACAAAATTTAATTTTTCGTCCCATTGAAATGTTGTTTTTGTCATGGCGGCTAGTGAGGATTTTATTGTTTTATTCGAAATTTCTACAATTCCGTTCGAGCAAGCGTGATAAATAGAGCTAAAATGTAATTTAATATTTAATTGTTTCATGTATTCTGTGAATGTTTTGCCTCTAAAGTACTGTGCATTGTCTAAATGTATTTCTCTTGGCATGCCAAATCTGCCTATATAGTCTGTTAATGCGTTTAATATGGTTTGTGACTCTGCATTTTTGAGTGGTACTGCCTCCATGTAACGCGAGAAAGAATCGGTTATTACCATTATAAATATGTTTTTTTTAAAGTCATAGGTAACTTACCTATGAGGTCTATGTGTAATACTTCCCCTGGTTTGTATTTGTTTTCCATTTTTTGTATTTCAATTTTGGGGATTGTGTGTTGTTTGTGTCTCATGCATTCAATGCAATTTGCAATATGATTTTTCACGTCTTGGTACATTCCATACCAGTATGTACGCGTTCCTATTAAGTGCAGGGTTTTTTTAACTCCAAAATGGGCTTTATGTGCTTCTTTAATTATTTCGTTTTTTAACGAATCTGGAATAATTAATAATTCTTTTTGATTATCATTTGTACTTCTTTTTAAAATTAATATTTCCTTTTCTGTTAATTCAAATTTTCGAGTTGTTCTATTTGATTTTCCTTTTTTTATGTCTGATATTATTTTAGATATTTTTTTATCTTTCATTTGTTCAAGTTTTATGTTTTCGTCTGTCAAATTTTTATTAACTTCAAATAAATTGTTGGTTGAATTTGTTTCCGTGATGTTATTGATATGTCGCGATATGTAATCGGCAGGGTTAATTCTTCCCTCTATATGTTCTACAGTAAAATCATACGATTGCAATTCCAGTAACCATCTGGCTATAATGTCTGAATTCTTTTCTAAATTTAAGTGGTATGTGATGGCTTTTGAGTCAGTCACTACCGTAAATTTTCTCCCTGTTAAAATATTTTTAAAATGGATTATGCTCTCATGTATGGCGAGCAATTCCAGCTTAATGCTTGGGTAACGCTGTTCAGTCTCTTTTAATTTTCTTCCATAGAACTCTATAGGGTACATTATGCCATTTATTTCTTGCGATAAAATCGCGGACGTCGCTATCTTTGAGCAATCCGTGATTAAAAAAAATTCTTTGTCATAATTTGGTGGTTTGAGTGTTGGACTATTTAGAATAATTTTTTGAATATGTTTTAATGCATTTTTGGCATCTTCCGTCCATTCAAATTTCCTTTTCTCACTTGTTAACTCGTTTAATGGTGCTACTATTTCAGCGTAATTGTCTATCAGTGATGCGAAATAGTTTGTTAGACCCAGTAAAGATTTTACGCCTTTTCTGTTTTTGGGTCTTTCTAATTTTTGAATTTTTTGAATGTTTTTATTGGCCGGTGCATAACCATTTTTATTGATTTTGAATCCCAAAAATTCTATTTCTTGTTTGCATATTTGCATTTTTGAAGGTTCGATTGTTAGGTTTTCTTTAATTAATGTGCTTAGTACTTGTTGTAATAAGTTTAACATTTCATTGATGCTATCCGCTGTTATTATAACATCATCAATAAAATAGCGCACTTTATATTGATCAAATTTTCCTAGCACTTTATCGATGAGTTCCGCAAATACTGATGTACTTATTTTATTACCAAAATTTAGGCGCGTAGGTTGGAATTTACCAAATTCAGTAATGAAGGCTAATTTTGGTCTGTCTTCTTTTTTTAAATTTATTTGGAAGAAGGCTGAATGAAAATCCAGCACTGTGTAATATTTTTTGCCACTTATATCTTGTAAAAGTGATTTAATATCCGGAATGGGATATGGTACGCCCTGTAAAATATTATTTAGCAATCTGTAATCTATAGCACACCTGTACGAAATTTTATTAGGGTCGTTAGTTTTTGAGTTTGTCTTTTTTTTAACAAATATAACCGGAAATGCGTAGCTCGACGTTGTATTTTCTATTATGTTTGCGTCCAATAATTTGTTTATTTCCTGTTGTGCAAATTTTCTTAGACTTTGCGGAATTTTGTAAGGTCGAGTAGAAATTGGATAATCGTGGAGTAATTTAAAATTGGGCTCCACTATTGAAGTCTGTCCCAAGGTTTTGTATGATTTTGAGAACGCTTGTATATTATCTTTTAGTAAATTTTGAAATTTAATTTTTTGTGATCGATCTAAGTGTTCTAGATCAAAATCTTGTAAATTGAATTCTTTTTCTCTTAATTCTTGAATTTCACTCATTGTTAAATTATTCATTTCATATACTTTGGGAGTGTTATCTGTTTTTGATCCATTTAATTTTATTTCAAATTCTGTGCATATTTTTCCAATATTCATTTTTTTGTTTATCATTATCTTTTCTTCACTATCATTTTGAACCATTAAGTATATCGTATTTTTCTCATTGATTTGATGTAAGGATTGGTCCTATTTAATCCTAATGTTATGCCTTAGGGGTTCTAATAAAATTACTTGGTTTGGCTGTAAACTGGGTGGACATTTTAATGTAATTACTTTTGTTTCACCTGGTTCTAAGCCATATTTTTTATCCGTTTTTGGCATAATCATGTTTTTATGCGAAATTCTCTTTTTATTTTTTTTATTTGTTTTTTCTTTGATTTTTTGAGTATTTGTATCATTGTTTTTGTTCTCTATATGCTCTGTGAAATCGTCTTGAATTTCGTCATTATTTGAATTTTTTGCCGGTTTTTGTTGGCTCATAGTATTTTCACTATTATATTGTGAGTTCTGTGTCTGCGTATTTACAATTTCTGAAATAACATTTATTTCATTTTCATTTATTTTTTGTACTGTGTCTATGCCTTCTAAGGGTATTTCTTTGTTCTTTAGGTATAAGGCCTTTTGTTCACAATCTAATATTGCTTGATTGTTCTTTTGAAAATCATATCCAAGTATGATCTTGTATTTTTTATCTAGGTTTCTCGTTGTAACGTAAAATGTTCCAGTTGCGAATATGTTTTGTATTTTAAACGATATTTTGATGCATTTTTTGAATGGTATATTTTCATTGTTTAACGTATGAATCCTTACTTGTCTGGCCAGATATTTTATTTTAACGTTTGCTTCTTTTAATTTTTGGAAAATGTCTGGTGATAGGACTGATAAACTAGCTCCGGAATCAATTAAAGTTGTTATCTCTAAGTCTTTAATTTTTATATTAATTAGCGGTAGTTGTGATCCGTCGCTTACACTGGCTATTGTGTCATACTGTTTACTGTGATGTTTTTTGTAATTTTTTTTCTGTGTGTATGAATTTCCGTAAGTGTTAGTTTTTGTTTTAAGCCCGAAATTTGGAGGTTTATCTGGGCTTGAGTTATTGTTATACGTTTTATTTATAAACCTCCTTTGTAGTTTTCCTGGTTTTTATAGCCTTGATTTTTATATGTTGTTTTGGGTCTAGCACCCCTATTGTTTTGATTATATCCATTTTGATTTGTGTAATGTTGTGGATAGGCAAAATTTTCGAAGTGGGGACTGTTTTGGGATTGTGCAGCGTAATTTGGAAAATTATTAGGCGGTGGATAATTATAATAATAGTTCACAGGAGGATAAGTTTGATAATTTTGAGGGTTTGTTATTGGGAACCTACTTTGATATGAGTTATTTCCCCTTAAATCTTTATTTTGATATCTCCGTTTATTCTGTGTTACGTTTTTATTTGTCTCATTAAACCAGCAGTTTTCTGTTGTGTGATTTCTTTTTTTTACAAATATTACAAATTTCTGTGTTTGGTACCTGTGTCTGTTTAAACTGAATTTCTTTGCTCTCTCTTAATTGTTTTTGTATTTCTTTTAATTCTTCGTTATGTCTGACTGTCATATTTAGGAGCATTTCATATAATTTGTCTTCCTCTTTGGAAGTAGTGTTGATTTCTTCTATTTTCGAAGCGTTAAAAGCGCTTTCGATTTGTTTCGCAAATTTAATAGCTTTATCTATCGAGTCCGGTGCCATTTTTCTAACTTCTAATGCAATATCCTGCCTTATACTTTCTAAAAATTTTGTCAATTTAATCGTATCTAGGAATTGTTTAGCCCCAGTTTTTTCTGAGTGGCCTGAATCTTTTAAATAGTTGTTTGCCGCCCTGTTGAATATTTTTGTGAATTCTTCTATTGATTGTGTCTGTATTTGTTTCAAATTCATGAATTCATTTTGTGAGATGTCAAAAGAGATTTCCCTTTTAAATAATTCTTGTAACCTTTGTTTAATGTCAGCATAGTTGTTAATATTATTTGTGTCTTCGTCGTTAATTAGGCTTTCTTTTGCCTGGCCCGTTATTTTGGCTTTTAACAATATTACTTTTAAGTTTTCTGGTAACTTAATTTCCTCAGCTATCGTATCGAATTCTTTTAGAAAGTTTACGATATTATTATTTTTTTTCCGTCAAAGTTGGGTAGACTATTCAGGATAGCATCATAGCTTATGACAATTTTGTCTTCCATTTTTTTTATCGGTTTATTTCTCTCTTTAGAATTTTCGTTTGATTTTATTTCTTTATTTTCCGCGTAATTTATTTTCTTTTTTGCCAATCTCGGTATAGAGGATCTCATACGCGTATTTTTTTTTTTTTTTTTTTTTTTTTTTGTTTAATTAAATTGATTACCCCTCCAAAATATGTGATAAAATACAATATATATAAAATCAAAATATATATACATAATATACAATTAGCATATATACAGGAATAACTTTCTGTTTTTTGCAAATATTATTTTAATTTATTTTCATAAGTTTCTTAATTAATCAATTTATTTATTTGCACATTATTTGTTACTCCTGTATATAAGGCTTTTATTTAAGCATACAATTTCTTGAAAAAAATTCAATTTATAATAATACCTCTGTTAATTTTGCTATAAATCTCCTATAAATTTGCAAACACACTATATTCTACCACTTTCAAATTTTTTTTTTGAAGTGACTATTCTTTTATTTCACAAGAATGTATATATATATATATATATATATATATATGTACCACCACAAGATAAACAAGATACAAAAAAAATTTTTTTTTTGATTTATACTATACGCTTATACCATGCATATTTTGAAAAATTTGTACTTGTTTGCACATTGATTATTTTAGCTTTTTATTATGTTATATCCACACAACCCTAGATATTTCTCTTTTCTATATTAATTCTGTTATTTAATTATTTTTGACTTTAACCTTTAATTTTCATGTCTACACTTAACACATATAATTGAATAAAAGACACAAATTATAAAGTACACATCATTGTTGAGTGTTAGTATACGTACAAATAATTATATTTCCTTAAATCTTTTTTCTCTGTAGTCATCTTTTATTTTTACTTTATTTATTTTTCCTTTAACGTTAATAATCTTAATGGTATTAAATTTTAGTAAATAACGCGGAAGAATTTTGAAAGTTAACTGTGCCAAATTCGTCACCAAATACACGGCACCAAATCCGGAAAGGGGGTTGATGTTGGGCGGATATTAACCAAAAGCAGACTACCCTCCTTTTCGTGGCTCTAAAGTGACAGCTTCATGGTCGTACACTTTGAATATCAATTCGATATTCGGGCATGCGTTGTGAAATGCCCTAAAATTAATCCTAATTAAAAAGCAAACCTTAATCTGAAAAATAATATGGATATTAATAAATAAATTTACTCTCAAATAATATTAGATTCATATAATTTTAATTAATTTCTTTATTAAATATCCAAATTTTGAATACTAATTAAATTGATTATTCTATAATTTTACAATACAATATAAATGATATAACAATGATCTTTGATTTTGCATCAATGGTGCTAAAGATGAGTACTTAGAAAACAAATGTGCTTTACCCGCATTGCACGGTAAAATTACTGACCAAGAAATGTAAGAAATTCTCACCAGATTACTGGAAGTTATGATGCATGCGGAGCATAGTAAGGATCATCACAGGGAGCATTAGTATTGGGGCCACTGAAGAGCACATCTTAGCGCAGGCGGTGCGGCCGTCAGACTTCACATGATTTCATCACAGATACAAATTGACAGAGCGACAGCCAGAATTTTCTATCGTCATCTCATCTCGAATGCGACAGCCAGAAGTAGCAAAAATCTAAATCTCTTTTTTTTTTAAACTTCTTCTCATTTTCTTTTTGGTCTCTCATTATAATTTTTGGAGGAGGTTTTCCCCTTGCATTTTTTTTTATTGGGTCTATCTTCTGATTGGACCTTTCTTCTACCAATCTGCTTGCTTCTAGATTACTACGGTGTCTTTTTTTACGACCTCGCCGGGGCTTTTTTGGCGGTAGCCAGTGGGGCTTAAATGCGGGTGGTCCCCTTTCAGAGTTCTACGTGCAGGTGCAGGTCATAAATATGACGTTGTATTTCTGTCTTAGGCTTTTAAAAGGCAATAAAACAGCTTTGTAGTCTTCAGTGAAACAGCTTTTGTGTTTTTATATTTATTTTCCTTTTAAATAATGCCCTTTTGTATCTTTATTATTTTGTTTTTAACAAAATGGCTGATTTTGCCCATCAGAAGGCATTTTGAATGAAGTTACCAAAACTTGTACCTAAGGCCACATCGCTGCCTTGTACCTAGGGCCAGTGTGTTTGGACTTTTTGACATTTTCGCGACCGCATGTTTTTGTCTTTTTGGCAGTAAAGTCCGCCAGTGGACGTTTTTCTCATAAGTTACAGTTTTTCAAAACAAAATTTTCCGTATTCACATTTATATTACAAATGGATATGCATTATAATCATACTCTCTCTCTAATAAAAGTATTTGCATCCGTAGTATACTAATTGTACAAATATGAATATTGTGTATATTTTCTAGAAACAAATAACATACAAATTGCAAAAGAAACGCCCACTTGTGGAGTTTCATATTTTCAAATGACGTGAATCTACGTCAGCAGTCGAGAAAACGTTAAGAAACACAGTACAGCCTATAGTAATTGGATGCTGGCAAACCCTGGTAAACCAATCACTATATATGACGTTGGCAGGGCCCGATTAAGCTTTGAAGCTAGGGGAAGCTCAGCATCATTTCGGGGCCCCCTTTCACTTCAGAAAATCTTGTTTTCCTTTTACATATTGTAATATAAAAATGCTATAGACCAAAAAAATTGTGTGTGTCTATTATTTTTATTTCATTTTTTCATAAATCTGGGTGGTTTCTACACAGAACATTAAAATCATACAACTTTATAAATAAGAACATTCAGATTTTTGAGGTTAAATAATAGATTTTTCCCGAAATAGTGAGTGTTTTGTCTTGCTTTAGGTAACCTCTCTCAGAAAAAATTCAATCTCAGTGTGAAAATATGAAACAAAAAATTCAAGAGCATGTTTTTAATCCTCATGGGGCCCCTCTTAAATTTTAGATGTGAAGCTTGTGCTTCCTGAGCCTTTTGAATAATCAGGCCCTGGACGTTGCTGAAAGTGTTGGCAAGTCCTATCCGTCAGCCTTTACTCCTGTAAACATTCTATCTGGCTTTCGTGTATCCGGCACACAGCCAATAAATCAAAACACATTCACTGAGGATGAATATTTAAGTTCAAATGTCACTGAAAGGCAAGACCCCTCAATAAAAAAAAAAAAAAAAAAAAAAAAAAAAAAGATTTTCCAGGAAGAAAGTGAACCAACAATGATAGAATTGGATGTCTCTGTTTCGTGTCCTGTTGAAATTTCGAAACCTTCAACATCTAACATCTTTTCGTGTGTTATGCTTTAACAGGTACGAACCTAAGCAAAACCTTTACCTAAAGCAAAACCTCCCACATCAATAAAAAGATGTGACCGAAAACCAGAGAGATCTAGAAATCCAAGAGACACTCCAGAAAAAAAAAAGAAATTGAAGGGGGAAAAAAACATTCTGTTAGAATATCCCAAAGAAAAAAAAAAAAAAAAAAGTGAAAAATTTCGTGCTTTAAATTAAGGCAACAACATGATAATTAATATATGATAAATAAATATATTACTTGATATTATTTCTTTTATAAAATACATGTTTATATGCTTATTTTCTATTCATTACAAAGTGAAATCTAAATTTGAGAGAATGGCCCTAGGTACAATGAGGTCTGGCCCCAGGTACAATGAGGGTGTTGTACCTAGGGCCACGAGTGAAGTTTTTTTAAAAACCTTCTATCTGTCGGAATTTATTATTTTAGGTATTTATATTAATCCCAATTGGAAGTAATTAGTCCTAAAGATATGTACAGATCAGTTTGATAATTTTAAACAGATCAAGGGCTCTGTTTTTGGGCATTGAAAAAAAGCGGCCCTAGGTACACGGGTCTCCCCTATATATATGTACAGTCGGTAACAAAAGTGTCCGAACACTAGCAAAAATTCCTATGTGAAAAAGTACGCTTCATACGGTTTTGTTAAATAAATCCTTATCGAATCCTGTTCTTAGACTTTTTTAAAATAGTCAAATATTTTTTATCGTTTCTTTAAGTACAACCTTTGTGTCATTAGCATATGACTTTAACATATCATTTAATGCAAAAATAGAATCTTCTATATTAGACATGACTTTCAATTTAAAAAATCCTGAAAGTTCATGTATATGAACCATATCTTCTGATGCACTAGGTAGGGGCTTATCTTGTATTTCGTTATCCTTCTTTTGAAAGACTTGGACTTTGGACTCAGATCATGTGCATAGAGGGAATATTACTGCTGTTCCGTACGCACACAGCGTTCGGCATTTTTCTGCCGTTGTAGTATCGCTGTAGTAATGCAACCCTTTAGTACCTTTCTGCAGAAAGAGCAGCTTCTGCAAAAATGAAACTTATACTGTAGAACAGTTTTAGCCAAGTTATTGCACTGATTTTTTTTTTCTTTCAAAATTTTTTGTTCCTAAAAGAAAAACCTTTCTGCAAGGACTTAGTGCCGTTCTGCGACAATGTCGCCGTGTCGCCGCGTTTCTGCCATGGGGCTGCTGACCAAAGAAGACTTACTAGCTCAGTCGGTCGGTTGTTTTCTGAATCCTCAGTCCAGCCTGTCGGAGACGTTCGCTAAGTGTGGAAATTTTAGCATAAATATGTTAATCATGCTCTAGGAAACTCTATATCCAATTTTTAAACGGAAACTAAACATACGCAGTCTTTCTTATATATATATATATACATATAATTTATTTATGAAAAAAGAAGAGTTAAAAATGGCTGCTTTTAAAGTCACTTCAAACGTCTTAAACCCAGCCACAGGCATGTCTTAACTTAAGACATCTTACATGTCTAAGAATTTAAGACACGATTTTGTGTCTTAAAATATGACCACCCATTTAAGACAATTATGTGACTGAATTTCTGACACATGAATTGGCAATGGTACCACCCACAAACACCGCCTTTTTGGCTTTCTGCTTGGCGGAAAAATTTCTGTCCCATTTCTTTCTGAACAAACTCTATATATCATTTACAAATGAATGTTTCCTAATAGCAGATATTTTAAAAATTTTAATTCTTACGATTTCGTAAAAAATGTTGTTTAAAAAAAAATACAATTATTGCAGCAGAAAAGACGAAATAAAAAAATATTTCATTTAAAAAAAATTACATTAAAAAAAATATATATATATCTTTTTCATTGTCGTGTTTATTATGATGATAATGATGATGTCAAGTGGCGAACTGCGCAATTATTTGTTTTAAAATATAATTAATCTACTTACATAAACTGTCGAAGAAACCCGATCCAGATCGAAGAATCATCGATTACTTAAAATTATTCAGACAACTTTCACACGCAACATTCCTTGGAACTTATCAGTCTTGATCAAACTTTGCCAGCAACAAACTTATATTAATTTGAAAATGCACCTTTTGGATCTCCTGAATTTATTCGTTTTAAAGCTACTCTAAGACACACAGATAAAGATCAAACGTTAAAAAACTTTGCTTCGGTAATCAGGAAGCCTCAAAACGTGTAAATATGAAAAAAAAAAAAGCGATAAATATTTAGCTTAAAAACATATATTATTTAATCATATGTCTATGAGGAATTAATTTCAATTCCTCAGCAGTTTTCCTGGACATTGTAAAATGTTACAGTAAAACGCTTCCATTAACAATAAAAAATAATGTTATCGCTTAAATATTTGCAACCCTATATATCTTTTCAAGATTATGTACAAACAACATGGTGCACCTAAACATAATCCTATAATAATAATACACGTCACAACCTCAAATACACTTCCACCAATTTCCAACTATTGCCGCACTATAATCTAGTTCTTTTGTGTAGCTCTGTAAACGAACATTGAATGATATCCCTACCATATTCTGTATGAGACACATTTTTGCGCATATAAAAAATATATATTAATTTCATTTGGTTTAGTACAGTCTATAGACGTTAAACTCTACTTACCTGCAATTTCCCCCATAGACATAATGCATATGAATGGGTGTCCCTTTACACGAACTATTTGTTTCATCTCAACGAAAAGCTTAGTGTAGCATCCGTATATGATACACATTTAGTATACCAAGTTTGGACTTTCTCCTATTATTTGTTCTTTTGATATGCTGATAACACACAGACACACACATACAGAGACCAACCGCTAAAAATATGATTTTGGGTTTCAGGGGACCTCAAAACGTGTAAATATAACAAAAACTCACTTTCAAAAATTTGACCCAAAAACAATACTTTCTCTACCTTACGGGTAAGAGAAAGTAAAAAGAAAAAATTACTCATTCATTTTATATCCTTGTGTTTGTAGATATATATATATATATATATAGTGTAATTTTGAAAGAAAATATTTAAAATTATAATATAATGTAATATTTCTAATATAATGTAATAATTCTAATATAATGTAATAATTCCAATATAATATGTTAATTCTTATAATTTTAATTTTCAATACAAACTTTTTTATTATTATAAGTTATACTTCTCTCAAGGATTCTAAATTCGTGATCTTTCACAAGGATATATTTTTTATTAAAAGTACCTCTAAAGTCTTGTTAATCTTCTTTTTGTTCATGTGAAAGTATACACAAAACAATTCCAAGTAAAAATATTTTCTATTCAAAACCACTTTTAACGATTTGCGTAGTTTGTGATTCTTTCCTTAATTTCAATTATAAAAATATCTGGAATTTACATTAAAAGCATTTTATAAACTTAAACTTTCACTCGCATTCAAATCATGCAAGTAAATCTTTGTTATTTACAAAAAGAAATGTTCATCCTTCTCTTAAAGATTAAAGGTATTTTTCTAGTGAAATACTTTATACGAACGGAGAACAAAACAGCGAGGAAAGTAAATTATTAATAGAATATATATTCTTCTATTGGAGTTCTAAAGCTTAATACGCTTGAAATTTCCATTTGTTTTCACTATTTTAAAAGCTTAAACTTTGCAATATTACAAAATTGTACATTGTCCTGTAAATATTAAGGTAAATCATATAATTTAAAGAACGATTTTAAGATAGAAAGAAAAAATATTTATAAGGGTGTAATAAATAGATATGGGCTAAATATTAGAAGAATTAAATTTTTAAGGTATTCAACATACATATACGACAGTTTCTAAATTATACATCGATAGTCTTTAAAGCATTCTCTACTAATACTTTTTTCTAGGAAAAATAAAATAATTTATTAATAAATTATCTAAGTACATTTTATTCAATAGATATTGAATTACTTTAGCTGACTATTGTATTCACCAATTCATGTTGGTTACTGGTCTAAAAGATAAAAACAGAAAATATTATTTAAATCTCCCTCGGGATATAAATGATCCAATGGTAGCGAAAGGGTTAGAAGAAGTTGTTCAGAAAATCTTAATTTGGTCAATCAATTCTTTAAGCGAAGTGGTTTTAATTTGCATTACATGTCTGTACTGTTTTGTAAAAACCATTGATAATACTCTGTTTGAAATTTGAAAGCTTTTTGGTCATAATTTTCTTTTCCATTTTTTTTTCTTTTTTTCATATTAGAGCAGCTTTCTCAGTGCAGCATCACTTTTGAGAATAAAGAATGTGTCTATTAATCTGTAAATTGCCACTAAAGATTTTTAGCACGAAATATTACTTTCAGATTTTATTCTTTTTGTCTTACTTAGGATTAATCTTTTTATTTTCCTATTTAAAGTTGATAGCATTCATTCTGAACCAACCGCATTTAAATATTATTAGCTAAATAATAGCATGACTCTTTTTCAAAGAGTTTCTGTTGTTTGAACTTGACATGTCTAAATATGCATATTCAAAACCTTATCCCTAGCTTCTTTTCTTTACGCAGAGATTATGATTACACATCTGGAGATTAACCTCAGTTATATGATATACAGCAATGATCAGTTCATGTTAAAAAAAAAAAAAAAAAATCTGATATCTGGTCTCGTTAAATTTGGCTCTTACGTGAGGTACACATTTTTGAATGGACTGTTAATTGAGATAAATTAATGTTAATGGAGAATTGAGAAAATTTGGAACCGGGAAAATGTAAACCTTAAAGAGATGAACTTTTAAAGAGGTTTCACGTTATTATTAACATTGACGAAATGTAGTTTACCTAGAGTTTGCGAACGATCAATGGAAAAATAGGATTATCACAAACTAATGTTACAAATTGTTTACTTTGGTTCACAATACTTTTCAAGGATACTAACAAAAGTTTAGAATAAAACATTCAAGAAAAGATGGCTTTCAAACCAGCGTGAACTTACAGTACTATCAAAAATTTATATTTGATATCTTTCGACTGAAATGAGGAGAACACAACACGGGCTCAGTTTATTTTGCTGCAATAGAGAAGCGAATATTTGTTACACCACGAAGACAACTTAAAAGTAAAGGCCTGTATGCAAAATGTTCTCTGAAATGTGTCATTTTTATCCACTAACAAACTATTATCTATTAACGTACAGAAACATAATGTTAAAAATTTCTGGATTTTATTTTTCGATTATTATTTAATTAGAAAAAATACAGACTTTCATTTTGAGGTATTGTGTTGTATCTGCTAAATATTTTTTTTAGTAATACTTCAAAAAATGAATGAATTTCATATTCTTATTCTTAAAAATATATAAAGGGATTTAAATTATAGTATTGTGATATGCATATACTTAGTGTTGTACGTTATCCGAAATCAGTTAACAAAAATAAAAAAGTAGTTGCCCAATTTAAAAATTAACAGCAGTAGTTGCTAAGGTTTATAGAAAAAAAATTCCTGAAAATATACCCTGCAGACTATATATATGCGTTTAAATACCAAATGCAAAGCAAAGGAAGTTAAGAGCATCTGTAAAGAAAGTTTAATACGTCTAGAAAACAGACCAAAATAAACTACTTCATATTAAAGTTACACATCATTAAATAAAGAATAAAGAAGAAGTAAATAATGGTTCGTTAATTTAAATTCCTTCCCTTCCAGGACGTACGTATTATACGCCCTGTCACTTCAGTAATTAGCGACCAGGACGTACTAGTCACTTCCCACCAGTATCATGTTACATCAGATGCATATCACAGATCAATCCCCTCCAAATATGCACTCATTACTGTGTTTTGAATGATGTACGGAATTTACGTCCTGGTCGCTGATTATTGAAGTGGGAGGACGTGCTGGGAGACAAAGGGTTAAATGCTGTAATGTCTAATACGAAATTAAATAAATATATATATATATATATAGTCACAAATAGCTCTGTCAATCGTCAACAAGGAACTTATTTTAATCTCAATTTATAGTTCCAAAATGCTCTGACGCAAAATCCCCAAGATTTTCAACAAATACGGGCAGTCTGGCTAAATAATAAGTGGAAAATGTTTAGAACAATTTCTATCTATCTGAACTATCATGGAAAACAAAAAAAAAAAAAAAAAAGAGGGAGGAGAAAAAAAAATTACGTGGCAGCAAGACAATCTAGATTTGATAAATGATATCTCAAATCGATAATGTTACCAAAATGCAGAATTATATGTTTGGCTGACAAAATAAAATTAGAAAGAAAACATAAAAATTACAAATATAGAATATGATATTCAAGCGTTCGATACATTTTGTAATGTCAGTTGCCCCATTATAATGATTTTAAATTACGATGTGTCTGTGAAAGTTAACAAACAAGTAAGTGGAGAAAATATTAATGTAAATTTGATAATGACCAAAAGTAAACTTATCAAATAAATTAATATTAAAATAAACAATGAATTATAAATAAGCAAATTTTTAAAAATATTTTCCACTCTAAAAACTTCAGAGAAAATGTCAATGAATTGATGTCAATGATTAAATGAATTGATGTTAATTTTAACTATACTAATAATAATTGTTTTTTACAGAATTATAAATATTTGTTAAAATTGTTGTGGTAATAATAACGATTTTTCATATAACAAGCAAAAAATATTTCTTTCCTTATAGCGTGATCATCTTTGAAAATGTATCGGATTTTCTAAAATTTTGCAGGACGATTCCATTGCATTTTTACTTCACAATTATATACTTTGACATAAAAGAAGAATAGAAATACGAATAAACAAGAAATATTTTCATGATTCTAAATACATTTCCAGTTTTTCAGAATACACAATTTTATTCGAGATTCAATCTTAAGCTTCTTGATACTTTGCTTAATTGTAAACCATAGACCTATTATAAGAGTGGACGGATCATTCCATTATTAAGGGAATATAAGAAAAGCTGCAAAGATGAAACCATGTGAATGTTAAAAAAGTTTACCTTTTTTGGCTTTTATCGCGTTATTGGCAATTTTTTGTTTTGAATATAAATATATATATTATTATTATTATTAAAAGATACAACAAGCAAAACTACTGTAAAATATTACAGCTGCTGAAATTTATTTTTACCTTGTTATTAACATCTAAAAAAGTTCAAAAGTTTTTATAACTTTGGTTAGTCTATACTCGTTTTAACTCTCAAAAATAATTATGGACATTTTTGAAATAATATAAGATATAATATAGTTAAACTAATTCAATTTAGAGAACAAAGTATAGCAATTATAAGCATTTTATAAAAATAATTACTTCAAAAGAACGAAATAATAAAACATTAAATAAATCTTACCTGTGAAATAAAATCCTTATTTTACATAACTTCTAGGGTTTTAAACTGCATCTAATTACTATTTCTTGCTATAAAATTCTTTTTTAATTCAAAACAATCTAACTTTTAAAGTGAAATAAAATTTTAAAAAGAACTTTCAAAGAAAAAGGGAAAATATCGTCTGCTTAATAAAAAGCAGAGTTTAGAGCATGGCGAGTGAATTTCAATATTGGCCAGTTTGGCTCCCTGTAGATCAATATTCACATGACCTTTTTTTATGAGTTATCTTTGGCACTAAAAAAGGTTGCCATTGTCCCGTCCACTCTTATAATAGGTCTATGTTCTAAACCAAAACTTATCGAACAGCACATAGCTGTTGCCATTCTACAAACATAAAAGTATAAAACATAGATAGACACTATATAGGTAATCAATCTTAAAATAAATTATCGTCTGCAACAAAATATTTCTAACATTCTTTTTCATGATATCCAACCACCCAAAATCGTTTCTTTAATTTCTAAATTCGAAATTAATATTTTGTAGTAAACTTTAAAAGCAGATTGCATTTAAAAATCTCATGAAGATGTTAACTAAAATGGCACGAATATGATTTTTATCCTAGAGCTATTTTTATAACATTCACCCTGAAACTACTACTTCTAACATATTTTTAATGCAATATATTAAACATATGCCAAGACAATTTTTCCGCTTGTTTAAATAATTAGAAAATGGAGTATATTCTTTTTTCTTTCCGTTTTTCTTAAGATTATCTATTTTATTTCTTTAGTGTAAATTGCACTTTTCACATTAATTGGATTTTTAGTTATTTATTAGCATTTTTATAAAAGGATTTTTTTTTTCTTTTAATATCATATATTAGTAGTTTTATTTTTTTTTTCTTCTAATCTTGTTATAATGTATTTTTAATAATAATGATATTTTTTTTTCAAAAGAAAAACATTAATTTTTAAGATAATATATCATTTATTATAATTTTTTTTTAACTAATATTTACTTTTCCGAGAAACAGACATCAGATTATTTCAATATTTTCAATAATATTATTTTGACTGCATATACATCAAATAAATAAATGTAAGAAACGCAACGTGATTACTTTTATATTTATATAACAGTACTTAATATTAATACATAAAAAAATATATTTTGTTTAGCAGTTATTATCTGTGAAAATTAAAAGTCTGATAAATAATAAAATAATTAATATATTTTCGCGTGCTAACTTCTGCAGAAAAATTTGGAACATTTTTCCAAAATATTCAAAATTATAAAACAGAATTCAAAATCATAAAATAATTTTTTTGAAAATTTATTTAAAAAAAAAAAAAAATGTATTATGCATTAGAAAAATAATTATAATGCATTATAACTATAATGCCATTAGAGTTATTCCCTTTACATAAGTGTATATAGAATAATATGTTTCTGCAAAACACTTAAAGCTTGACAGAAGGATACTAAAATTTTATTATTTGACACCACTAATTTTGTAAAGCATCAGTCTATTAGTTTAATGGCAATTTTTTTTGTTTTATTATAAAGCGACTATTTTAGTATGAAAATCGTAGTGTAAAAAGTAAAATTCTAGTATCCTGCCAACCTTGAATTATATTTTGTAAATACTTATTAAGGTAATTTTCAAGGCTGTAAAAAACAGTATGACGAAAATCTATTAGCGGAATGTTTAATCCTCTGGTCTCATGCTTCATGTGCAGGGTCTACGTTCCTGTTCATACATTACACATAGATGTTCGTAATAGTTTTTAATCGATATTAAGCGGTAGTTCCCGGCATAATAACTAATAAACATTCCTGTACATTTGAGGGGTGAGAATATCAACAAAAGGGGAAAAAATGCAATAACTAAAAGAATAATACTTTCTAAAACAGATTTAATATTTAAGGTTTTATTTCTCTTTTACAAACTTAAGAATATTTCTACATACAATCATTATTATTTTTTGAGTAAAAAAAGTCGATGTTTAATCTTGTATTTTCATTCCATATTTTTTTCTAAAGTATAATCCTAGAATATTCCCGTGATGCTAACCGAATTTTGATTAAAATATAACAGCTTTTTCGTAACGTATAAATGTATAAAATGGCGAATTTTTAGCTTTTTAAAATTAAAATATTTGTAATTATAAGCATAATTGCGCCAAAAATAGTGATATTTTTTTTTCAAAGGAATGGAACGTTTCAGCTATATCATCTTTCATTGTTACTTTCCGAACATACAAAAGTAAAGAAAGTATTATGACAAAAATTCGAAATTAAGATTTTGATGTATCTATATGTTTTGAGGTTCCCTGAGCTCTTTTTTGTTAAATTTACGATGATGCATGCATGTGTGTGTGAGTGTGTGTGTGTATGTGAACATGATTGTGTCCAAACGCCTTGTTCCAATGAGCGGAAAGTTAGTAAGCATGGTGTAGGTCCTTTTTAGAACAAACTCTATTCATTTTGATGAATCTAGCTCTTACAGCTTTTTCACAGGGACACAAAGAAAAGTGTTTTTATCATTATAGTTTGTGGGCTCAAAATTATTTAAAGTGCGATAGCATCTAAATGCCTTATCATAATGAGCTTAGAATTTATATCCAACTTAGGTCACCGTCGCACAAAACTGTATAGATTTTGGTGAATCTAGCACTTAATGTTTTTTACAGAGACACAAAGAAAAGTTTTTATCATTATGGCCTATGAGATCAAATTAATTAAAGTGCGATATAGCATCTAAATGTCTTATTCAAATGAACTGAAAATTTATATACATATTATAGATCACTTTCGCATATGCTGTATAAATTTCTGTGAATCTAGCGCTAGCAGTTTTTTCTTCCTTTTTTTACAGGAATACAACGAAAAATTCTTTATCATTATAGCTCATGCACTCAAATTATTTAACTAACGATAGCGTCTAAATGCCTTATCCGATTGATCTGAAAAGTTATATACATGTTATGGGTTATCATCGCACAAACTGCGTAAATTTTGATGAATATAGAATTTATAGATTTTTATAGGGACATAACAAAAAATTTCTTATTATTATGACCTATGGGCTCAATTTATTTAAAATATTGTTGCGTACTTGGGGGTTCGTGAGTTGTCTGAGAATGAAAGGCCAAACGTACAAAAATTCAGTAATTTATACAAAAATAAACACAATTATTTACAATTTCGTAACACTGCCCCCCTCCCAAGGACTGCACGTCCCGGGCAGTGCAACCCTTGGTCAAGAGGCGAAACTAAACAAATTTACGCAATCTAAAACACAAAAACTAAGTTGCATATAACGATAAAATAGAAATACAAATCAAGTGAGAAATATTTACAAAATTCACAAATATGTACAAGTATCTACATACAAATATTTACATTACGCATGCGCAAATTTTAACAGTATTTACATTTTTAATTTTAATATTACCGTTACTTGTGGTACTTGGCTAGCCTATTATAGTGCACCACCTTCGGTTTTGATGAAGGTGTTTTTGTGATCCGCACCACTACATCATTCAGCCTTTTTAAGACTGTGTATGGTCCGTCCCAGTTGCACTGTAACTTGGGAGAGAGTCCTTTGCGTCGAACAGGATTCCACAACCAGACCTTCTCTCCTTCCTGGAACTCATGTTGTGTAGCCTTTAGATCGTACCTTGTCTTCATTTTCTCCGTTGCCATGTTAATCCGCTCCCGAGCAAAGTTGTGTACGTCCTCAAATCGTGCCTGGAGATCTTGGATGTACTCCTCGGGCGATGAAGGCGCATCGGGTGGACAACCAAACAGGAGATCACATGGGAGACGAAGTTCACGTCCAAACAGCATCTGGGCTGGAGTGTAGCCGGTGGTTTCATGGACAGCACTTCGATAAGCCAGCAGGAACAATGGCAACTTCAAGTCCCAATCTTGCTGGTTCCTTGATACTAGAAGGGAGAGGTTATTCAGGATGGTACGATTGAACCTCTCGACCATGCCGTCCGACTGGGGATGTAAGGGTGTTGTCCGGGTTTTGTCTATGCCGAGTAGTTCACACAGTCCTTTGAAAACATCAGAGGTAAAGTTCCTACCTTGGTCGGTATGAAGTTGTAGGGGCGTGCCGTACCTTGACACCCATTGCTGCACTAGGACTTCTGCGACTGTGCATGCCTCTTGATTGGGAAGGGGATATGCCTCAGGCCACTTGGTGAAATAGTCCATCACGACGAGGATGTATTTATTTCCACTGGAGGTTCGTGGCAAAGGACCCAAGATGTCGAGTGCAATCCGTTCAAATGGTGCTCCCACGTTATACCGTTGCAGTCTTCCTCGACTTTGTTTCTGCGGGCCTTTACGTGCCGCACAAGCATCACAGGATTTACACCATTTCTCCACATCCTCCTTTGCCTTGCACCAGTAGAAGCGTTCCCGAACTTTCTGCAGAGTCTTCATTACCCCAAAATGGCCTCCGGTAGAGCTACTGTGCAGTTGTTCTAAAACATCTGGAATTTTTTATCTTGGTAATAAAATCTGCCATCTGAAGCTTTTCCCATCATCAGATTCCCACTTTCTGTATAATACGCCGTTTCTGATATGAAGAGAGTCCCAAAGTGCCCAATAACTTTTCGTAATGGGACTAAATCTGGAAATGTCCTGCCAGGTAGGTCTGTTGCTGGTCGTCTCCTTCAGTTGTAATATAGGCTTTACGTCAGGATCTTCCATCTGGGCTTTTCTAAATTCTTCGTCACTCCATGGGTCGGGACCTTGTTCTGATGGTGTTGCGACAGTAACTTGGCGAACAACTGGCTTTATTCTTTGGTGTTTATCCTCGGCTTTAGAGATGTATTTATGATCTTCAGACGGAGGCTTCCGCAAGAATGCACCTGAATTTTCCCGAGGAGCTCCTTCTGGGTGGCATACTTCAGAGACATTCTCGGTTGCTTCTCTAGGTGTTCTTACTGGGCAGCTTCGTTTGATACGCCCGTCTTTTCCACAGCCCCAGCATTTAGTTGTTGGAGTCTTCCCTTTTCTTTTACTCTCAAGAATGCGTAGTCTTCTATTAATTTCTGCAACCATTTTCTGAATCTCTTTGAAATCATCTTGAGAGCCGTTCACTTCGTCTGCTGTGTCGTTCTGGAGATGTTTACGGGAGGCTTGTTGGGCTGTCTCGATCTTTAGGGCATACACTAAGGCTGACTCCACATCCTTCACGCCGGAGAGTCTGAGGGCTTTTTGAATATCCGGATCTGCAACAGCATCAATGAAATATTCTAGGGCCAGATCATTGCGTGTTTCAGGATAACAGTCTGAGAAAGCCAAATGTGAAAGCCTCTGGATGTTTGATGCCAGTTCTTGTAGGCTTTCCCCTGGTCTCTGACGACGGGACCTTAGCTGGAGTCGACTATATTCTTTGGACCATTTCGCTCCAAAACGTAGCTCTAGTGCTCTGGTTACAGCTTCGAAGTCATATCGCTGTTCCTTCGAAAGGGTCTCCAGAATATCTGCGGCGTCGCCCCGCAACGACCCTACCAGATGAGCCGTCTTTGCAACAGAGTCCCAGCCGTTTGCTTCATCTACGATGGAAAACTGCGTCTTATATACAGTCGGCTGCAAAATTATTCGAGCACTAGCAATAATCCTTGCCAAAAAAAAGTACCCTTAATACAGCTTTGTTAAATAAATCCTTGTCGAGTCATGTTCTTAATCAGTCTAAGAACATGATTCCACAAGGATTTACTTAGCAAAACAGTCTTAAGTGTACTTTTTAAATATAGGAATTATTGGCTAGTGCTCGAATAATTTTGCAGCCGACTGTACATGCCAGGAGGAACTGCCATCGTAGGTAGATAGCTTAATAGATTCCTGATTCTGGATTCTTCTCTCTTTCTTTTCAGTTTCCTGGGGCATGGATTCTAACTTTTCTTCCACTTTTCTCTCCAGATCTTCTTCTATTCTCTTCAGTTTACCTTCTATCTCTGCAAACCTTCCTTTCAGTTCCTGATCAAAATTTTCTTTAACTTTCTCCTCGAAACTCCGTTCTATTTTCGTAACACTCTCTTCAACCTTCATAACATTTTCTTCTATCTTCATAGCTTTCTCTTTAAAACTTTCTTCTATTTTCAAAACTTTCTCTTCAAAATTTTCTTCTATCTTTATAACTTTCTCTTCTATTCCATCCATTCTATTTTCCATCACCGTTAATTTACCCTCGATTGATTCTTTCACCGTTGAAAGCTCTCTCTTCATCTCATCTTGATTAGATTTAATTTCTTCCTGAACTTCACCCATAGTGTCTTTCAACTCTCTTTGCGATGTTTCCATCTTCTCTATCAATCCGGTTTCCATCTTTTCCTGTCCGGCTTTCATTTCATTCATCTCTTGACTCAGGCTATCTTTCATCTATCTTTGCGATGCTTCCATACTTTCTTTCATCTCTCTTTGTCCTTCCTTCATTTCTCTTTGCCCTTCTTTCATTTCATTCATCTGGGTAGCTAAGCTTTCTAGAAGTTTCTTCATCTGCTCCTCCATAGCTCTAGTTATAACCATTCACAGACAATCCCACTTCTGACACCAGAAATGTTGCGTACTTGGGGGTTCGTGAGTTGTCTGAGAGTGAAAGGCCAAACGTACGAAAATTCAGTAATTTATTCACAGAAAATTCCAGAAAAATGCAGGTCAATAAACCAATTATCAGCTTCAATTCAAGCAGTAACCACAGCTTAAACAACAGCTGTCAATAGCAAATCCACAGTACAAACTGTATAGCAATAACACTTGAAGCAAGTCTCTCTCAAAGAGGCTCAAGAGCAATGCAAGCACTAGCGAAGCTGGCTGAGATCTGAACTGAACTGACTGCCTTGGCGAGGAAGCGCTCCTTATATGCTGTTCCATGGAACCCAGATTTTTCGAGAAAACTCTAGAAAGTGGTCAACCAATCAACTTACAGCTTCCATATTTGGTATATCCCATATAAGGATTTTCTCGCCAAGGTCGCCAAAAAAATCACCAAGGTGGGAAAAAGTCGCCAAATTTGGTGCCAAATCCATTACCTGCATTACTGGGGCTTTTTAATGCGTTTTTAAGAGAAAATAAGGCTATTTCAACGCTAAAACGACTAGAAATGCACAAAATTAGCACTTTATCAACTTACTAAGCCTCTTTGAAAGCATTTATACAAAAATAAACACAATTATTTACAATTTCGTAACAATATAATAGCATTTAACTAAACAACATACTATATGGTGTAAAATACTCAAACAGCCTATTATAATTTTTTCATTTGTTTATTTAATGACTTCTCTAATTGTAATTTATTTAAACTACCGTTAATTAATTAATATTGAGAAAGTTCAGTGGAGTCACTCTAGATTTTTTTTTTTTTTATTGTAGTGGATTTTCCCATGTATATAACATTTTAGGTTCATATTACTTTCGGCATAAAAATTATTGAAGCATACACCCACCTTTTTTCATATACTTTTTTTTTTTTTTTTTAGTTTGATCGCTAATTTTTAGCATAAACTTACTTTTTTATAACAGCATAAAGACCAAGATTTTGACTTGACAAATATTTACTTAACAAATTAATATTAGGAGCACATCTTTTAAGTACGAATTATAACTGCTTCAATAATTTTGCTTCCGACTGCAAAAGAAATTAGTTTTCCAAGTAAACACAGTTATAGTCATTTTTCTTAAATATTTTCTAAGTTCATACTTTAATACAGAAAAATTGTCTGCAGAGAGACAAGCCAAAATTAAACAGAACAAAACTGGGAAAAAAAAAGAGAGCGAGAGAGAGAGAACTTTATTTACAAAGTTGACTGCACAACTTATGCTTACTTACTCTTCACATCCCTATAATCCAAAATATTTCAATCCAAAACAATTCCCAACCTAAGTAATTCAAAATTATGGACAAGGATTATTTAATATGTTTTCAGTAGAAATATAGGTAAAATGAACTAGTTAAAGTAAATAAGGAAAATATTCAATGACTGTTTTCAAAGTAAAATAATATGAAAGAAAAAAGTTCTGCTTTCAAAGATGGGTGATGAGTGTGAAGGGTTCTTACCGAAGACATATTTGTAAGTGTAGCTGATCACAGTTTTCCCAGATTTTCTTCGAAATGTACATGAAATCATGCTAAGATTTCTCAGAGCGAACTTGCATAGGGTAATTTGCTCATGCCAAGGTCACACGTGTAGACAATTGGCATTAATCCGAAATACTATATGAATATTTTTCTTTTAAATATTTCTTTTAAGTCTGGAGATTTTTGTGAAATTTTAAATTGCGTATCTTCAAAGAAATATGATAAAAAAGTAAATCTTTATTTACTTTAAACAATATTTTGAGTTGAAAATTATATATCCAATTCGAGAAGTAGATGTAAGTTGCTGGAAAAAAATAAAATTAACACTTTGTAAAGACGAATCGTGGCACCCTAGTAATGAAGTGGCACCTTCGTCTTTCATATTTAAAACCTGCTGTAAGTGTAAGAGAATAAAAACTAAGACTTTAATGTTCAACTTTAAAAATATTTAATTAAATCTCTTAAGTGGGGAAAATAGGGCTACTTCTTAATCGTATTATAAAATATAACTTATGTATATCTTCAATTCAAATATAATAAATAAATTTATACTACCCATTAACTTTCAGCATCAGAAACATAGTTACATAACGGCGTGAAGCTTGTCTTTATTTCTTTATAATCTGACCGGCATTTGACTATCATCTCTACCCTCGCAAAACTCCACCAAACTCTTCAAGACTTCTCAAAAACCCCTGTCACCTCACCAAAACTCTCAGTATCATTTTAACCTGCTTTTTATACTTTTCTAGTTAATTTGCATTTCCTACGTGATTTGACTTCTCACCACTTTATTCTATTTTTTCCTCCTTACTATATTTCGCAAAATATGAAACTTTTACTTTCAGCACGTAGAGTACCTTCTTAAATAGAGTACTGACCCTTAACCGAACTAAGATTCCTCGCAATTCCTATTTGCTAACTTCGTAAGAAGTCTTCCCCATACATAACAACTTTGACATAGCTATCGCTTTGAAATACAGTGAAATATATAATGGGCTGAGAATTTTCGTTTTCTGGGCTGAATACCGCAATTTTTCTTGATCTTTATCTGAGAATTTGATGTCATTACTTTTCATAGAAACTTTAAATAGCATGATTCATTGCTCATTTGACTATATTGTTAAAAATTTAAAAATATAATTACATAATCCTAAAGCATTAACGAGTTCCCTTGAAGTTGTACTTCAATTGAGCCTTTTCTTGTGCATGGGTAATTTATTGAAAAGACTTACTTTAAAAGATACTTTAAAATTAAATATTCCTAAATTACTAAACTGCATTAATAAAAAAATATATGAAAAACTCTATGCACCAGTTTTGAACGATCTAACTCTATTTTAATTTTTTTGCCCTTCTGCCCCCCCCCCCTTTCCCGCCCCTCCAATAATTTTACAAATTCGAAAATATCCGCAATCGATTTGTAAGTATCAAAAACCTCTATGCACAAATTATGAACGATCTAACTCTATTTTTATTTTTTGCCCCTCCGCCCCCCCCATTTCCGCCACTCCTAATAATTTTACAAATAAGAAAATATCCGCAATCGATTTGTAGGTATCGAAAACCTCTAAGTACCAATTCTGAACAATCTAACTCTGAATCTCTAATTTTCTTAATGGAAAGGATGTTGGTTTATCGTAGAAGGACATTCTGCGGCTATACAATTCCTGTCGTAATTTTGTTTTATCTACTACATATAAAATGCCTGTTTAATTTTTCCTTCCAATTCCTCATAAGTAGAATTTTCAATTAAACTTTTCTATGCTATGGTGTTACACTAAATGCCAAACTAATTTTATTAACAATAAAGTACTCTTCCAATTTAAAAAAAAAGTTATTTATGAACAAGTAAAACAAACTTTCAAGGGAGGGGTATCGAAATTCGTTGGGCGCCACTGTAAGGAATCGTGGCACCCTAATGTTTAAGTGGCACCATCGTCTTTTATATTTAAAACCTGCTGTAAGTGTACGAGGATAAACATTGAGACTTTAATGCTGAACTTTAAAAATATTTAATTAAATCTTTTAAGTGGGGAAAATATGGCTACTTCTTAATCGTATTATAAAATATAACTTATATATACAGTCGGTAACAAAAGTGTTCGAACACTGGCAAAAATTCCAATGTGAAAAAATTACACTTCATACGGTTTTTTTAAATAAATCCTTGTTGAATCCTGTTCATAGTCAGTGTAAGAACATGATTCGATAAGGATTTATTTAACAAAACCGTAAGAAGTGTACTTTTTTTACATAGGAATTTTTGCTAGTGTTCGGACACTTTTGTTACCGACTGTACTTTCATTTCAAATATAATGAATAACTTTATACTACCCATTAACTTTCAGCAACATAGTTACATAATGGCTTGAAGCTTCTCTTTATTTCTTTATAATCTAAGATTTAATTGACTATCATCTCTACCCTCTTAAAACTTTCCAAAACTTGCAATATCATCCAAACTCTTCAAGAATTCTCAAAAACCACTTTCACCTCCCCAAAACTCTCCGAGTATCATTTTAACTTGCTTTTCTGACTTTTCCGATTAATTCGAATTTCCTACGTCATTTTACTTCTGACCACTTTATTCTATTTCTTCCTACTTACTATATTTCGCAAAATCTGAAACATTTACTTTCAGCTCGTAGAGTACCTTGTTAAGTAGAGAGCTGACCCTTAACCGAATTAAGATTCCTCGCAACTCCTATTTGCGAACTTCGTAAGAAGTCTTCCCCTAACTTTGCAGTTCCCCCCTTTCGAAAAAAAAATTTGTTAGGAGACTTCTACGCAGGTCTCAAAAAAAAAAAAAAAAAAAACATAAAATAAGGTTCCTTTCTTTTATAGTACATCTAATATCTTTCATTACAAAATGCATGCTTTTTAAACTTAGTTACACTCTTCTAAAATATTTGAAACCACCTATATTTATTCTTAATCTAACAAAAATCATTGTTAAACTTGCAACTAGCCGAAAGAATGTCCATTACATACACAATACCGCATCGAAATTAAAACGCTTACTTTAAAACTATTAATTTTTCTAAATCCACGATTCTCAATAAATTTAAATTTTAGCTCCAATCATTAACTATTTCTTTTTATTTTTCACTTTTAACCTGAAAAATTTGTAGACATTTAGAAAACTTGAATTCCGAAATAGTAATCGAGAATAAATTTTCGCTAGCGCACACATTTAAAAATTTAATCTAAATGCAAAAGTGCGAAACTAGTAAAGAAACTGCTTATTTTGAAATTGAATTAAAACATTTTTTTAACCTAATTTGTTTTAACGCGGGAGAAAGCACGCGATAGCCCTCGAATAGTTGGAATTCAGTTGAAGCTGACTCATGCCATTAGTGTGCTAATTCGCCAAAGATAGCAAACTCTCGTGTTCTTCCTCCTGCCTAGAGCCCCTAAATAAAATAATAGGCCGGCGCATCGCCGCCATTTTTTTGCCTCCGCATACGACAGCATTCCCGCTTGGCGTCCTTATCGCTTCCCTAATGATTTTAAGAAATCTTGATCTGAAGCTAATCCGGTCAAGATAAGAGCAATAAGCAACAATAATATTCCTAAAAACACACTTTTTTCACAGTACATTCTAAAGACGTCATTTTATTCTGAGGATATCCGATGGATGTACTGGGGTAAGATGTGTTGTTAGGGCGCTTTCTGTTTCTTCTACAAAATGTCGCCAAAACTCAAATACATAGTAATAGAAGGTCTGTGAACACTTTATATTCTCTTCTTGAACAGTTTATCGCTAAACAAACTTCCATATCATAGTTTACTTAGCTAAAATTATGAAATATAATAAAACAAGTAACTCTAAAGTAACGTAAGACGAAAAAAAAAAACTATGTTTATCAGAGGAACGCGCTGGGTACATGTGGCAACCCTAAGGCAACAAAATGCCTAATGCGCCAGCTCGTATATATAGGAGCCTTACTCCTGCCCAATCTGCGTCATTATTTTCTTGGCAGTACGTGGAGCAAACGAATTTAGTACAGTCGGTAACAAAAGTGTCCGAACACTAGCAAAAATTCCTGTGTAAAAAAAGTACAGTTTATAGGGTTTTGTTAAATAAATCCTTATCGAATCATGTTCTTACACTGACTAAGAACAGGATTCGACAAGGATTTATTTAACAAAACCATATGAAATGTACTTTTTTTACATAGGAATTTTTGCTAGTGTTCGGGCACTTTTGTTACCGACTGTACATGCATAGCCTGACCAGATCAGAGTACCTTTATAATAGAGAAGCGTTAAAAATTGCCAAAGTTATCCAATTACGAATGTATTTTTCCATGCCTAACAAATAAGGACTAAAAATAAAATATTTTTCCTTAATTTACTTTCTACAATTTTTTATAACTTAGAAAAATGCCTTAAAAATAAAGCTGTCCCCAGAAAATGGGTACATTTGGTCAGCTTACATATGCATTATATTTGTGAATGTCGATTTGTTGGTTGTGTTTATCGTCGCACTGGTACTGAGCTATGGGTAATTGACGACGTTCTGGGACGCACCCCTAAGGATGATCTGGAAAAATGACATCACAATTTTGCTCCTTCAGAGGAAAATATCTCGAAGCCATAGCTTCTCTGGGTGGGGATTGCTCTCCTCGCGTCAGTGACCCCACAGGTATAATTTTTATGGGAACATTTGGGACATTGTGGCCACGACGGATTTTATGTGCATCAGCCATCAGCCGGCATTAGTGTACACGATGGTCTTTGGCTGGCTCGAGCATCGAACCAGCAATCTTCCAGTTACGAGCTCGAAGCTCTACCGACCTGGATACCGCGGACCTCACATTTGTCGAAACAGTACTGAAAGTGTATTTTGAAATGAACGTTTGCCATACGAAATCTGTATACGAAGGTTTACTTAGTTCAAATTGTTTTATTCGTTAAAGCAAGGTATTAAGTGGTAATTTTATTCAGTTTGATCGCTAATTTTTATTATCTTACTTTTTATAACTAGCATAAGACTAAAATCATGACTCGACAAATATTTACTTAATAAAATAGTATTAGATCCGAGTAGTAAGCAAGTAGTATGAGGGACAAAAGGCGGGGCTAAGCTGTCAATCAAAGGAGAGACGTCATCAAACAGGTCGTGGCTATTTTTGTGAAAGAGGACGGGGGTAGAGTTTCGTTTTCTCAAATTGGCAGCCTGGACTTCTTCTCAGAACATGTGAGGGAGGGTTGAACGGGGTAGAGTTTTCTCAAAGGGACAACAGAGAATCCTGATTCCTGACAGAACATGAGAGAAAATGACATCATCAACCGAAAAGAGGACAATGTGGTATATATTTAATCAGTAATTAATTTTGAATTAGTAGTTCATAAATTAATCTTAATGAGTGAAATTCTGTTTTAATTATTTAACTGACTATTTTAATTCGCTAGATTTTTTACAAAACGATATTACCATCCAGGGGATTCGAATCCTCTCTCTGTGGCATGCAAGACCAACCCGCTACTGACTGAGTTACGACGCCGTTACCTTGAAATGCCTTTTTTAAGTTTTCCCCTCTTAGGAAATAGGGGTAGAAAGACGTTTCCCCCATCCGCGCCCAAGTGGAATCGTCCAAGGGGATCCAGCCAATTGCAAGACAGCACTGTGACATCGTTTGTGTTTTATCCAATCCCGATGCGTTTGCTGAGAATATAAGACAGTGAATCTGGGTATAAGAACCTAAATATCACGAAATATCTTCACATTTTGGTCTCGCATCATTCCTGCCGTTCAACTCCCTCTCTCTTCGCTACGTAATCATGGAAGACGGGCTTAATCTTTTGATCCACCAAAATGTATTTGCTTCTTCAGAAGAAATTTTTGAAAGACTACAAAACTAAATTGTTTATTTACCCGAGGAGTAATGCCAAATACGTATTCGAAATAAATCTAACATTATTTTGAGGGAGATTACTGCTTTTGGAGACCCTGATTTAACTGATACTTTTTTAGGACTGACACTAATCAGCCAGCCTTGGCCTCCTTTGCTTCTTGAAATAAAAAGCCTTATTGAAACTATGATGGGTGTCAATTTTAATTTTGTGTTGATAAACCAGTACGATGAGGGAAATGCCTGTATTGGTCAACATAAGTATGATGAAGCCGACTTAGATGAAAACCACCCTATCTGCTCCCTAAGTTTTGGAGAAACACATACTATGATTTTTAAAAGACCCAATTACCAGGATAAAAAAGTGGTGTTAAAAAGTCAAACTCTCTTTTGTTATGAATCCTCCTACAAATAAATTCTGGAGCCATGGAATTCCAAAGGAGAAGAAACGCACTGATGTGCGCGTTAATCTGACTTTCCGTATGATGAAAACATCTGGACATAACAAGCGGAAATGCGTTCAAACAGAAAAAAGCTGCAAGAAAATAAAAGGAGACCGAACTGAAGTAAGTTTTCTCTCTTTTAAAAAACATTTTTTTCCTTTAAATAAATTATACACTTTCTTTTAACACTAAAAATCTTGATTATTTATTCATGTTTTCTTTTTATTTCTTTTTCAGGATGAGATGTTTACAGAAAATGGCGAAGAAGAAGAATTGACTGATTCTTTGGATATGAAATACCTCGGTGGAGAAAATTTCCTTACGGTCAATCATTTTATCGGAAAAACTCGAGTGCACATCAGAAGATATGTTAAAGGTGCAAATGGCGAGTTACATGCGATGAAAGACGGAGTGTCCTTATCACCCAAAGTATGGTATTCTTTGTGTAGAAAAGTAAATGATATTTTAAATCATAAGTCTTCGGATAAGGTGTTTATTAGAGACAGAGATTTATGTATTTCGAAACAAATGAAGAATAATCAGGAAACTTTTGTTTTCCAAAGATTATTTCAAAGAAAAAATTTGAGCATGCAGTTTTTATCTAAATATTTTGTGCTTAGCGGTGCTGAGTTAGGAAAGCTTTGCGACAACATGTGTTTAATAACAGATCGCATGAAACAAGCGCTGATCATCTACACTTTATCATATTGTATTGAAAAAGAACTCGATAATCCGAATTTACAGTTGAAACCCGTGGTGAACCCTGATGCATTTTTAGAACTTCTTGTTTCACTTCAAAAATGTCTTGCTGAAGCTATTACAGTAAAAAATTGCAGAACTTATAAATTGTTTTGGCTGATGTTCGAGATTCGCATGAAGCCAATTTTATGTATGACTTTTTAAAGAAAAGTCGATATGAAAAGTGGTCAGAATACTTCCACCATTCATAACCTTAGTTTTAGTAAAGTTCAACTCCTTGCTCAAAAGAGGAAATTACTCGGGTAAGAGACAATCCTGTTGGCAACAGGTCTTTTACCCACAATTCCTTTGAGATCGCAGTTCACGGATTCACGAATAGATGTACATGTAAACAAAATGGAAGCTGCGCCACATTTGATTTGTATACAGTTGTTATTAAATCGATGATCCCAACAGTGTAAAATTTGGTAAGTGACATTTATTTCCTTTTGTTCATAGATGATTAATACGATAATTGATTGTAAGTGATTACAGATTAAACATGCATGCATACAAATAAGGAACACTTGTTAATCGAACTATAACATTATGCACAATTTTTCAATAAACAAATTCAGTAAATAATTAGTTCATTATTTAATCGTTGTTACATGGGCACAAAGTTTAGTATGATGTTGCAGAAGTATTTTAATGTAGACAAGCGATGTAATATTGCTTATACATTGTACAATCAAATAAAAGTTTAAGAAACATATTCTTCTGGGTATTTCAGCAATTGTTACTAAAAAAATTAAATTATGAGATATTTTCTTTTCTGTTTGTCTTTTGATTTAGTATATATGCTTTTATCAATGGAAGTCAAAATAAATAAGCTTAATTTTTATCAAAATGATCAAACTAATGATACATTTTATTTTTATCAAAATGAAGTTTAATAAATATATTTAGAAGGATACTATAATACCAACAATGCTACAAATATGCCTACTTATCACTGAAATCTGATATATAGCTAAATTTGGTAATAAAGTGTCTGAAAAATTTAAACTGCATGCATCTTTATTTATTTATTTTTATTTATTTTATTTATTTATTTTTATATTAAATCTGAAAATAGCAGATAATGAAAAGTAGATACTTTTCTTGAATATGTGAAATTAAATATCAATAAAACAGCGAAAATTTTTAAAATAAAAATTAAAACTTTGAAAAGGCAAGAGAAATGTTATATACCTATATTCAGTAGAACCTTGTTAACGTGAATCTTAATGGGAATAAAAAATTTGTTCATGCTCTCAGTAACTGAACTTCATATAATTAAACTAATCTTCATTTTGAAAGGAATTGTGGAAACAGTTTAGTATGTTAAAAGTAATTCATGTCAACAGTGTTAATATTAATGAGGTTCGACTGTATTTAATAGTATTTGGCTGTACGTTTCTGTTTTGTAAGCTAAATAAAGAATGTAGTATTGACTTTTTTTATTTTCTTATTTAATTTCATATTGACTTTTATTATTATTATTATATTTCTAATATTAGCAATATTCTTTTCCAGATACAGCAAATGTTGCAATTGAAGAATTACCTAAGTATGTATACATTTTTAAATTTTTGAATATTGCAATATTTCTACTTTCTAGATACACTAACAAGAATCAGTATTCAAATATATACTAATATTTTTGTTTGGATTCTTCCTTCTCTCCCTCTTTCCTTAGCAGTTTGTGCTAATTCCCTCCCCCCCCACCCCCACTTTGTTTTTGTGTCACCAATCTTCAATTAGTGAATCACTAAAAATATTATTGTAAGGTGTTTATGTATAATTTGAAATTTGCATGAATATTTCTATATTTATCAATGTGTAGAGTATTTAATTTTATATTTAAAATAAATTTAAATATTTGTATACTTATAACTCAGCCATTAACTGGATCCTTCATAAATTCTATTTTTTTTTTTTTTTTTTTTTCTTTTTTTACAACTAATCAGAGTTGTAGTAATTTAAATCAATTGATAAAAAAAAAAAAAAAAAAAAAAAAAAAAAAAACTACTGATTTAAATCACTTCTTTTAAATATCAAATTTATTGGCTTTTAATTTAATGAAATTGTTTATCTAAAAATGAGGTTTTTAAATATTTCTTATGTAAATTTAAAAACACAATTTGTAAAATATAGCAAAATATTTTATTAGACGAGTTAATATTTCTCGTATCTTTATTTTAGATTCATCTCTACAAAGCAACATTAATAAATACAAAAATAAATTATACCTTAACTTTCTTAATTATTTATACACATTTTAATCAAATATATTTCAATTATTTATACAAGCACAGCCTTATCACTGGTATATGAATTAATAGCTTAGTTTTGAAGATTGTAATAACAGGAGAAAAGAATATCGCGTATCAGCCGCACTTCTTGTAAGGGCCGCAACTAAGAAAAAATAGATTTTTTTCGTAAGGGCCGCGGGTCATGCGCCGATTTTATGGTATATATTAAAACATGCTCAAGACCGAGTTTATGTTTATATTATATATATAAAAAAAAAAAAAAAAAAACTTTCATTAACAAATTAAAATATTCTTAATTTTTTTTTTAATTGTCGTTAACAGAGCATATTTTGAATCTACTGCAAATGAATCATTACTTCTGCAATCTGATAATGATGAAGAAATCCCTGTAGCGGGAACGTCCTCCCAAAATTATCAACAGATCCTTCATGTCAAACACAAGTTCCTCCTTCAATGTTCCTCGTAGTAATTTCGCCCCGCCTCTCGTAGTAAAATAATGGATACTGTTTTCCACCGCACAACAGAGGACCTGAGTGTGTAAGCCTCTTATTTGGACTTCAAAATGTTTACACACTTCGCACAGAAAAATGTGTTCCTTTTATGGAGACTGAGGACTCGAAAAAAAAATCACCTGAGATGTCGTCAATGTATTATAATACTTATATATCACAATACAATACGAATTTCTCATGTTTTCAAACTGAGGACGTCCTCGGTTTCTGAGCGTCCGCGCTTAGAAGGTGTGTATAGGCATTCAAGTCCACGGTTTCCACCTTAGGGGAACACACACACACACACACACACACACACATATATATATATATATATATATATATATATATATATATATATATATATATAATATTGTTCATGCTGATATTCTACAGTTTCTTAATTTGCAACAATATATAAACTAATACTTTTAGTGAGAAGTATAAATAAACAAAGTCCCTAATTTTTTCCCTGTTTAAATTACATTTTCGAAATGCAGTAATTACTCAATATGTTTTTTTCAAAATGATCCCTTTTTTATTATATCTATCTACAGATATACATATAGAGATAGATAGATAGATAGATGGAATATGGTAAAAATTTGTCGCTGATTGACATTTATTTTCTACAATTACTGAAATGTAGAACTATATCATCGCTTATTTTAAAAAAGAAAAAAATAATTTTTGCAAACTGCTGAAATATACAATATCCTTCATCAAAGTGTTTCTCCGCTATTCGGGAAAAAAAAAAAATCATGTTTTTATCCATAGCTAATTCTGAACTATATGGTGATTTCGCAATGAATTAATCGCAATGAATATGGTGATTTCGCAATGAATCCTTTTTCTTTCCTTTTTGTTTGTGGGTCACGTTTCCAAAATGCAGAATCATTTGAACACTGTTTAACTTATTTTAATTCCAGGTAACAGCAGAAATATGTAATCCTTTTTTGTCGCTAATAGACATATAAAATTATTTTCAACGCTGATTCTCGAGATACCTGATTATTTCTCCACAAATCAATAAAATTGCTGCTTTATAGTACAAGTTATACTTTTGAAGGTTGTCGGAGAATAAGAAATGTGGTGAGTTATTTTAAGTTGTCACAATATTTTATTTAGTAACGATGTGTTGAGTGGATATTTTTAAATCTATCGTACAGAGTTAAAAATCCTTCAAAATTAATGGTTTAATGCCAAATCCGCGCTTGTTCACTAGCCATACGGAGTTTTACGTGGTTTTCTCCATAACTCCTGTAAATAAGGGTTAGGATTCTTAGAAAGACCCTCATGGAGGGCAAAACACCTCAGTCCTAGGATCTTCATGTAGTCAGTTGGTCTTAACCACCCACCTTTCCCCCCCCCCCAAAAAAAAAAACCCCTCTAAAATGAATGATTTTTTTAATTATTAAGAGAAATTGTTAATACTACTTTTAGTTATATATTTTTCATTTTCAGGTGACAGAAAAACACATAAGACTCTGAAAATTGCAAATGGGCAAGAAATATTAATGCTCCTGAAGAAAGATTTTCAAGCCATTTGAAAGGTGGCCTTGAAACTGGAAATCTTTCCTGGGATGAAAAACTTGATGAAATAAATTAATGAATTAGTTATGTTCTTCAACAGTAAAATATATAGACAACCCTACACTTCAAAAACATAACCAAGTTACCAAAGCCTTGGTTGATAGAGATGAGCGTTAAAGTTATTTTTGAGAGTTAATAATTGATATTACTAATTACTTCTCTATTGCTTAATTGAATTTGTTACTTTTGTTTATATTTTTAATAGTTTAACAATTTTTTTAAAAGCTTCATAACACAAATTTTATTTTAATGCAGGAGAAATGTATTTTGTTAATGTAAAATGTTACTGCATTTTTTTTTTTTTTTTTCAATAAAAATTTAGAATGTTCTAGAATTTCATGTAGGGGAAGCCGGGGTAATAAGAGACAAAAAGGGTAATAAAAGACAAAAAATATTAATAAAATCTATACTATTAATCTAAATAACTTGGAAATAAATATCTCGTATTAATTTCATTAAATGGACTCCTCGTGATTTTTTAGGTGATTTTTGAACTTAAATTTTTTGTTAATTTTGTTTTTTAAATTTTCATTAAATCCTTGTCTCTAATAACCCCACGTGGGGTAATAAGAGACCAGGCTTGTAACTGTCCATATATAACAATGTAAAATCATGTGGGATGATAAAAGACATCTGGAAACAATTCTGAATCAGCCAATAGTTTTTAATTTTTATTATTTACATGCACCCAAAAAATATGTTTTCTCGAAAATTAACTGTCATAAATGTGTTTGTGAAATTCATTTATTTTAATATTAGGTCCTAAATAATATAATATTGTACTTAATGATAGTTTTACATAATCAACATAACCTTGGGATTAACCAAAAACATCAATATACTTTTTAAAATGGGCAGAAAATATTTTACCCATTTTCTAAAGTGTAGGCAAAAAAGACGTATCTTTGATGTGTATACAAGCGAACAAAATGTTATAAAGATTATTCTAGTAATTATAAATGAACTTATTTATTATGTAATGAAGTATTAATGACTAAATACTAACTTATACACATTCTAAACATAAATTTACATAGTCATAACAACAAAATATGGTCTAGCCAAATCAGTAAAACTGCTTTTTGATTTAAAGTGAAAAAAAAAAAAAGTTATCTTGGTAAACTTAGACTGGGCCTAACACTTGGTAAACTCTTCGTAAACTAGTCAGGCACAATTAACAGAAACTACAATGGGGGGGTGGGGGGGGCACAGTAATTAACAGTGGGGGTAATAAGAGACTCAAGTCTCTTATTACCCCCACAAAAATAAAAATGGGGTAATGAGAAACATGCCTAGAACATGTAAATAAAGAATGCTTTCTAGGTTTTAAAAAATTGTGCATCAAAGTCATAGTCTTGGTCAAAAGGTTACACATTAATAAATCCCAAACATCTTACCTACAAAAAAAAGTAAAGAAAAATTTAGAAAAAGTCACGAACTTTCAGGGTAAGTGAAACCCTGAACTCACTTTGAACCTTCACTTCAGGTTCAAAGTGAAGGTTCTTTTTCGTCGTATAAAAAGAATTCAAAATGTGTTATAAACTTCTCAATAAGTGTATTGTAGTAAAGAATACACATGATACTTAATATTACATATTTTTAAAGTTGTCTAAGTATATTTTTTGGTGGGATTTTTGACTGCGTCTCTTATAACCCCTGTCTCTTATTACCCCAGCTTCCCCTACAACAATACTGACTTTCAATGTATACTTTTTTTTATTTTACATACTTAAATTGCATCAAACAATCACTAAAGTTGAAAAACAAAATGTAGTTTAATTAGTTTAGTTTTTTGGTGGCTTTTTCTTTTTTTTTCTTTATATATATATATATATATATATATAAATAATATATATATATAATATATATATATATATAAATATAATATAATATATATATATATATATATATATATATATATATATTTATATATATATATATATATAAATACTAAATTTTTGAAAACGAATGTAATTAACATTTACATAACACGTGAAACACAAAATATTTTTAACAAAATACAATCGAGCAACTACGCTAATCGCCATTTTAGCTATCCCTAACGCCAGCACGTCGTCTGTATATAGTAAACAAACATTTTTTTATTTTTACCTGGTCATATCTTCGAGTTGAGTTGTAATTCTCTAAACTTGAATGAATTTCATTGCAGCAAGCAAAACATGTGGTCGTTGTTTTATATTTATCTGAATTAAAAGCAAAGAAATGGATTATCATAATTCACACACGCACCACACACCATGCACAAACACGTACGTACTAAAGGCTGTTTATGATTCAAAATGCCCACAAAATTTCTACAAATATTTTTCAGATTTAATTTTAACTCTTTGCTTATACCTAAAATAATGAAAGTGTTCGTGTTAAAACTTCAAAAAATCTGAAGTTATTTTAATGATGAAACAAAATCTTTATAATGCCTATAAAACGTCATAAAAAAATCTGTGGTTATTTTGTTGATAAATCTAAATCTGAAAAATTTTTTCAGATATTTTTAATATTTCTGTAGAAAGTCGAAATTTTTTTAAGATTATCTCAAGATAATTTTTAGTGGGGCAGTTTATAACATCCGTTAAAAATGGAGAATAAAGTTTATTAATAATCTTGGTTGATACCTGTATACGGTCTAGGTATACATCAGAATTCAAGCAAATCTAGTCTTAAATACGCTTTTTACAATGTGAATTTGAAATTTTCAAGTGATTTCCACTTGAAAACAAAATGACGGAGCAACTTGTTAAACAATTTCGCTCAAGATATTTATAATATAAATTCCCTGTCCAAATTTGGTTCGATTTATTTGAACACATCCGTTAAAAATGGAGAATAAAGTTTATTAATAAACTTGGTTAATACCTGTATACGTTCTAGGTATACATCAAAATTCAAGCAAATCTAGTCTTAAATACGCTTTTTACAATGTGAATTTGAAATTTTCAAGTGATCTCCAATTGAAAACAAAATGACGGAGCAACTTGTTAAACAATTTCGCTTAAGATATTTATAATATAAATTCCCTGTCCAAATTTGGTTCGATTTGGAGTACTATATCGGAAGTTATCATATTTATAAATTTTCAAATGGTAGCCTGATTTCAAGTGTCTCTGCTTAGTTTAAGATATCAGCCACTTTGTTAAAAATGGCGGATAATGTTCATTAAAAATTCGATGAAATCCTTATATGATCTATGTATGCATCAAAATTCAAACACATTCGGAATACGCTTTTTACAAATTTGAAATTTCCAAGAGGTCTGTACTTAAAAACAAAATGACGGAGCAACTTGGTTAACAAACTCATCCAAGATATTTATATGATAAATTATCTGTCCAAATTTGTTTCGATTTCGAGAATTATTTCGGAACTCATCGTGATGTTTAATTTTCAAGTTATAGCCTGATTTTAAGCGGCCCCGTTTAATTTAAAATATCCGCCACTTAAAAAAAAAAAAAAAAAAAAAAAAAAAGGAAAAATAAAAAAAAGGCGGATAAAGTTCATTAATCAACTTTGTTCAGACCCTTAATATAAACGAAAATGTAATTCCAGCAAATTTCCAAATGGCCCTTAATGTAAATGAATATTTTTGTATGGCTCTGTAAGTCTGTTGCTAATCATTCTGTATTCTTTTGTGCATATGAATACATATTTTAATTTCATTAAGATTTGTGCAAAGTAAAGTTATTAAATTTTGTTTGTAGAAATAACTCTCATAGAGCGTAATGCTTTGGAATATTTTTGGGTGTCACTCTGTACAAATCACTGATGGTATTCACTCTATTTTCAATGAGTAACATCCGATAGTGATCTTGAATAACATATTTCAATATCATTAAGGTTTGTATAAAGTAAAGTTATTAAAATATAGTTTATGGAAATGCCTCTCATAGAACACAGTGCTTTGGAATACTTTCGCGTATCTCTATGCACATACCAGTAGAGGTATTCACTCCATTTTCAATAGGGAACATATGATAGTGAACTTGAATAGTATATATCAGTTTCAAGAAATTCCTTGATATTTTAAAGGAGTTATAGCGAGGACAGACAAACAAACCGAAGTCATTAACACTTTTCAACCTTGTTGGAAAGTGCTAAAGAGAGGAGAAGTATACAAAAACTTAACAATTTAAAAATTACAGCGAAATTTATGCTTTTTTAAATTCTAAATATGTGTTTTGAGCAAAAGAACTTTCAATAATTTCACTAATATTCTTTTTTTTTCGTGCATTTAAACGAATTACAGTAGTTCACTTCAAAAACTGCATTATTTATTTATTTATTTTTAAATAACGTGAAATAAAAAATAAATAAAGACTGGAAAGTCAAGAAAGGATAATAAAAACTAGTATGTTGTGGCCACCACAAGACTTTCTTCCATATTTTCCTATACAAATTCACTCAATAACAAAAAAAAAAAAAAAATTCCAATTTTTTTTTCGTTAAAAGTAAAAAAAATCGATAACTTTGTTTTAAATGATCACATATTTATAGTTCAACCATTCGTTTTAAAGGTATTGACGAGACCTTTTGAAAGATACCCATCTTGAAAATTTACCTTCCCCCCCGGGGGGGTACTTCCCCCCAGGGGTGTGAAGCGATGCCCCCGCATGCGCAAATGTTTTTTACTAATTAAGTACTACTATTATCAATAATTCATATTAATATTACAATCACAGGTTAAGAATAACTCTCATTATGTACATTTATACGAAATTTTGTCCTACACTGCCATGTTAAAAATTTAGAAAAAATAAGATAGCGCCACCTGTTGAGCAATTGATCCCCAAATCTAATCAGCACCAGTTTATGTCAGGGGCCAATTAAATACCAAGTTTGGTTAAATTTTGTTTAAAAAAAAATTACGATTTTTTTTTCGAAGTTTTTTTTCGTTAAAAGTAAAGAAATCGATAACTTTGTTTTAAATTATCACAGATTTATAGTTCAACCATTCGTTTTAAAGGTACTGACGAGACCTTTCGAAAGATACCCATCTTGAAAATTTACTCCCCTCGAGGGGGGGGGGGCGAGGCTCCTACACATACAAAAAAAAATTTCCCAGTTGACTATCTCTATTATAACTATTTCTTGTAATTTTCATAATGATTACTAAAAAATAATTCCCTTTATGCACATTTATGCAAAATTTTGTCCTATATCACTATGTTAAAAATTTAGAAAAACCGGGATGGCAACGCAACCTGTAAGACAATTTTTACCAAAAGTTGATAGTCACTAATTTATGTCAAGTCGCAACTACATACCAACTTGTATGAAATTCTGTGCAGTAGTTCCTGAGATACAGTTGCCACAAAATTTTGTCACACACACACACACAGACAGAGGGACAGACAGACAGATATTTTCTAAAAATGGTCAAATCGTGTTCTACAGCTCTCAAAACGTGTAAATCCATCAAAAACCCGAGGTCGAAAATTTTTACGAATCCAATACTTTCTCCTATTGAATATAGAAGAAAGTAATAATAGGCAAATTATTAACAAAAATATTGATAATAGGTTTGAAAATATATTTTATAAATAAAACTGACTACGCTAAATTTTTTTTTTAATGCACATAAAAATGAGGTTTTAGTCTGCGTGAAATTTTCCTTAATCAATTAATTAATTAATTTATTTTTTTTTGTTTTTGTTTTTCACATATCATTTGCTAATCTATTAAAGCGAATAGTGCTTTACAACCATCTATTATTTAATTATTCTCATCAGTGTTTAAGTACTGTGTCTATTTATAAGGTGTTTTAAAATAAACAAGCCAATGGGTTTTCTTATAAAGGGAAACTTGAAAACGTGATAAAGTGGAAGAAATTACGAAACGGAAAATAAAATTTGAACAAGGAGTAAATCACATCCATTAAACTTTCTTTATTATTTATGACATGTGAAACCACTCACTTATTATTTTCGTTTTATGCAACCAGACTTTTTTAAATACCTGAATGTTTAATGTTATTTTTAAACCTACTTAAGAATTTCTCCGAAGCTAATAACGATTATATAAAATTAATGCATGAGCTTAGATTGAACTTTTGTAACATTTTTTCAGGCAACTTCAGTACAGGAAATGTGATGTTGCAATACTTTTAAAAAATTACATTTATGTAAGTAATATAAAGCCTGAAAAATTATTTAGAAATCTAATGACTAAGATAAAGAATGAATAAAGTTCTAATAATACGGGACATATATAAAATGCATATATTTGAAAAAAAATATTAAAAAATAAATATGTTACTTGTTAATGTCTTAGTAAATTTCAAATTTAATTTGATGTTTTGAGAAATAAATAATTTGAATATTTTATTTTATTTTTGATAAAGACGTCTAGATGTTTAACAGATAATATTATTAATTAAATAAAATTAAACATAATTTATATGTCTCATTAATATATTAAAACCAATGTAACATTTAAAATGAGATAATGAGTACAAAAACTTTAAAAATACATTTTAATTAAAAACTTTAAATTACACGACAGACGTTTCGGCTAGAACACTAGCCCTCCTAAGTATCAAACATACAAGCACAACATTTACAAAAATTCATAATACATCATGACAAAATTATATATTCAAGAGGAATAGCTTTAGCCTCGTTCAAGGCAGAATGTTGCATTTTAGTAAAAGCGCCCTCTAGAAAAATACGAGAATCATATATATTTATACTAGAGGCTAAAATTTTAAAGTTGTCAAAATCAGGAATATGATCACTATTGAGAGAATGTATTACGAGTCTCGATCTTAAATCTCCTGTTTTAAGATCATATAAACGCTCATATAAAACATATAAAACGTTCATATAAGATCATATAAACGCTCATATAAAACAGGAGGTTTAAGATCGAAACTCGTAATCCATTCTCTCAATAGTGATCGTATTCCTGATATTGACAACTTTAAAATTTTAGCCTCTAATGTAAATATATATAAATCCCGTATTTTTCTACAGGGCGTTTTTACTAAAATGCAACATTCTGCCTTGAACGAGGCTAAGGCTATGCCTCCTGAATACATAATCTTGTTATGATGTATTATGAACTTTTGTAAATGATGTGCTTGTATGTTTGACACTGAGGAGGACTAGTGTTCTAGCCGAAACGTTTGTCGTGTATTTTAATGTTTTTAATTAAAATGTATTTTTAAAGTTTTAAAATTTTTGTTTTCATTATCTCATTTTAAATGTTACATTGGTTTTAATAATACTAATAATAATAACAGTTTCATATTTAATAGGTTGCAAATATTTCTTAAAAAAAAAGATTACGTAAATTTAAAAATCACTAACAACTTTCGTTTATAGTAATTTCAAATTTTATTATCAATGAGTTTTTTAAATTGTGAATCACTTTGAAAACACTTTATTAATAACAAAGTACATCATGGAAACAAATATACTTTAAATTTAACTAATTATAATTTAAAAAGTGTAACTTGTTAAAAAATATTTATATATATATATATATAAATAAAATAAAACAAAATAAAAAATATTGCTCGAATCTATTCGGTTTTGCGAAAGCAAATGAAATTTTACGTTTTAAAACATTTGGAAACGACCTAATCGTTGAACAAAAATTTAATGACAAAGCTAGAAACGTAGTTTACATCAGTATATCAGAAATTTTTAACTCCGTAAGCTATACATTTTTTAAATTCAAATTGCGTAAATTCATCACGTAAATTCATTGCGTTTATTAATGGTGTTATTTTCTTCTTCAAACCTCACATGAACTGATTCTCATGTAAGAAATAATATTAATAGAAAAAATAAAGCAACATAATTGAAACATCAAAGTAAAGGTTTACTTAAGAAATTAGTTAATTCTTACCTAAAATATCATACGCGTCTCAAATGATTCTAATATATGTCAAACATAAATAATAAATTTGAATATTCGATAAATAACAAATAAAATAAAATAAAATCACTCGTTTTTTATATCAAATTTAATGGATGTTAAAGTTTCTATATATACTTTATAATAACAGTCAGCAAATGCATTACAGTATACACGAATAATGAAATTTAAAGAAGTACTTAAAAAATAAAATATCAATAACATTAAAGCTGGTTAAAAATTTTTCTCCAACACGCTGGACTCCAAAGAGATATTTGGAAAGACATAACATTTTTATAGTTATAAAAAAAAAATGAAAAAAAATATATATATAATACTAACATTAAATGAAAACTAGCAGTATTTAAATTACTCCAACTTCAGACTAAAATAAATATGCAAATATTTTCAACTTAAAAAATAAATAAGAAAATATAAATGAACTAAGATGCATAATTATAAAAACTGTACTTAAGAATACAGACTGAGCTTTTATTCATTCCAATGCGAATACTTTTAGTGATTAAGTGTTGTCCCAAACTATACGTTGTTAGTTCAGTGAATTTAGGTCGTACTAGAATTGTGCAGTAGACTTTCAGCGACAATCTGGGAGCTTCTCACACATAAGGGCTGTCTGGAAATTTGATTTTCTACGAAGAGGAAGGTTCCCTCACTTTGAAAACCCATAGATTTTCACGTGAAGGCAAACACTTGGTGATGCAGTACAGTAATGATCTAGAGAAGGATAACCCTCCAATCGCAATTAGGTGTTACTTAATTTTCAGTTACTTAAGGGAAACGAGCTTAAAAAGGATAATTCTCATTACGTACATTTATACGAAATTTTGTCTTAATTTTGCTATATTAAAGTTTTTTGAAAAAAAAAAAAAAAACTTTTTCTATACTGTCCGTTTTGATACTGATTATTGTTAATTTTCTTTCTTTCTTTTTGTTTTCTTTTTCCATTTAAGAAAAGAAAGAAACGGAAAAAATGATTTTGTTGAAATTCTGGGAAAAGCAGAATATAGTTTAGTATAGGTGACTATTAGTTATTTTATTTTTTTTTAAATTACAACACAGCTTTCAAATTATTCAATTATATTTTCGATAAATTTTCGATTTCGATAAATGTCTAACTATCGTAAAACTGGTATCGTAAAAATCCGTAGATTGAGACTAATAGTCCTCCGTCCTATAATAAATAATGATTAAAATTATAGCATAAGGGCAGTTGTGGGGGAAAAAATGTTGAAAGTAATGAGAAACTCTATAAGACTTTCAATTGTCAAAGAGATTTGAACCACAATTTTACAGATTTTAATTAACCCTGTCTTCTTTTAATAGCACCTTTTTTGTTCCTTTGCTGGTCCTATTTAATTTTATTCCTCTGGTCAGTGTTGCCAAATTTAGAGAATTTATTATTTAATATCTATCAACCACAAAATTTTAGTGTAACAGATGCTTAATCATTTTGAAGGTTATTCGTCCATTATCTATATCTAACTCCAAACTTGTTGGTAGTAGTTGAATAAAAGAATCCATAAATTTGGTAGCACTGTTTAGAGCAATTTAGAACGTTAGAGCCGGCAAAGGGATAATAATACTGTTATTAAATTGAAACTGTTTGCATAGAGATAGCTGCAGATAATAGGATGATATATATATATGTACTACTTTTAATTGGAGCTAGTAACCATTCACCCCTTACAAAAGTATTTTGAATAACGCAACATTTACGAACTCAAAAATCCAAATCCAAATTAAAGAATTTTTTATATACCATCCTAAATTGGGCATTCATTAGCAATAGTGATAAATGACACATAAAATGAATAAATGAATCTGCGCTACTTAATGTTTGTGAACCAGAAGGAGGGTTAGTTTAATTTGAAGTTAGGTTTGTTTTAAAAAACATTAAAATGGCAATCCTTTTACCAAATTCACTTGTATATAAAATGATTTTATTTGATTATGCGTTATATTAAAATTAATTAAATTATACGTACAGAGTTTTTAGTAGTTTTAATCAATTGTTTGGATACTAGAGTGTATTCGAAGTGCATTACGAAAGGTCACTGATTTTCTTTAGAAACATTCTGATTGATGTGCAATACATAGCATTATTTAATTAATTGGCTTTGCAGTATCTGGTAATTTGGGACTTGAAATATTTTTAGTCTCATTACTTCTACTTATGTTGATTTATGTGCATTACATGACGACATTTTGAAAGTGATGTAAAAGTATACCTCCCTATGCAATGTGTATAAAATTCCTAATATTTTTATATTATTTCAAATCAACGGCTTATAATTTAGTTAATCTGGTCAAAACGTAAATTAAAAACTCTTTTGTTAATGTATATTACCATAGGAATCCTGTAAATATGCCTATGAAATTTTAAAAGAAAAATAATAAATTTCACTTTAATGATCTTTTTACAATACGTTGAATATTTAGAGACTGAGTTAAGAAACTCGGAATTTCTTTCTTTATATAAAAAAAAATAATCATTATGTAATATAGGCACCTTAAGTTCAGACAGAAATGTGCCTAAAAATATCAATTTAGACACCAAAATCTCTGAAACATATAAGTATGCATAATTCCAGTTGTCTAAATTTAGGATACATTTGTATATTTTTATAAATGGCCTGAGATAAGTGCCTGAATAATGGTCATATTTCTGAAATTAAAACGCATTACACTTTAGACACTTTGAAATTATGGCGCTTTACAATTTACACTCTTAAAAATTGCACTTTCATTACTCATCATTTTTTTTTTTTTTTTTTTTTACATACAATTTATTTTAAGCATTATGCATACACTGTAAAAAATAACGGTAGATTTTACCAGCAGAATGTGCAGGCACCCATATTGCCAGCCCATTCTGCGGTAAATTCTATTTTTTTTTTTTTTTACAGTGTATATTGATTAATTTTCTTTTCAATGTACAGTCGGGGAAAAAAAAACGCAACACACAACGTAACTTCGCTGGTAATCGATGTAGAAAAATGTAATAGGTATCATTCGACGGGGAATTGTGAGTAGTTTCTGAAATTTTGAATTGGGGGTCGTCTACATATTAAAACGCGCACCAACTTTGATTTTTTCAATGGTAACACCCTATTTTTATTTTATATTTGAATTCCTGGGATCGCGTCAACCCGAAAAAGTATATTGGTTGTATATTTTACTTATTTTTTCACAGAGTTATAAGCATTCAAAGTTTGAATGTGCTAATGTTAAATTCATATTTCAAACTTTTATTAATATCTTCACAAAAAATAACTTGATCGATATATATATATATATATATATATATTTTTTTTTTACGAGATACAGTGAAGAAACACAAACATAATCCATCATTACTTTTGATTCTGAAAAATATTAATAAATTCATATTCATAAAAATTATGAATTATGACCTATGTAATTTTTACATAAAATGAATCCTAATGCTGAAAAATATGGGTGTGCAAATTTGCAGCTCATTCCAGTTATTAGTTTTCGAGATATAAATAAATCTTCCTTTTGGAGTGGTTTAGGGGGCCGTCTCTTATAAAGTTTTGCATGAGATAACGAATCAAATCTTCAAAAATAACAAAGAAAATTAAACAAAATATTTTTATTTTTTATTTACGGGTCAAATTATATAACAACAACACCAAATGCAAAGAAATGAAAAAAAAAATGATGATTTTTAGACATTAGTGTTAGCATCAAGAATTCCTGTTTTCTAAAGAAGACAAGCCCCGCCTTCATCGTTCATCAAAAGAAAACATTACAGAAAAGAAAAGTAAATGTGACATGGAGTATTCGTTTTAAACTCCTTATTTTATGTTGAAAAAAATATGCACAAGTGGTATTTACTTCATCGATTAATTGGTGATAAATTTTGAATCTTTTACACAAACACTAGAAGAAAAAAAAACTAAATAGGCGGGGTTTACTGTTTTAAATAGAAAAATATGTTTAATGTGAAATTGTCAATTATAAAAAACGAATGGAATTGGAATGCAAGACAGACTTGTAAAATCGTTTCTTAACTACCGTCATAGTTAAAAAAGGCTTAATCTTCATATATTGCTTTATTTTATTTATTTATTTATTTATTTATTTTGTAGGGGGACGATTATTATTTTAAGGACACTTCAGTATTTAAAATTTTATTAATATATTTTAACTTTATACATTTTTAAAAACATACTTTAACTTTTATAAATATACTAGCAGGCTACGCCCGCTTCGCTGGTCACTATTTTTAAATGAATCATTATAATTAATGAATTTTTTATCATGTGAAAAAAAAAAGAAAAAAAACTCTGATCGGGAAAAATGTCGCACCGGGTCCCCACTGCCTTCGGCAGCGTAGACCCGTGCTCGATGCGCACGCGCGAATGCATATATATGAGCGCCCTAATAATTTTACAAATTCGAATATATCCGCAATCGATTTGTAAGTATCGAAAACCTCTATATACCAATTTTGAACGATCTAACTGTATTTTTATTTATTTGTCCCCCCTCTCCCCTCCCCCTTCTCGCCCCTCCTAATAACTTCACTTTCGAAAATATCCCCATTCGACATGCAGGCCTCTTCAACCTATCTGTACCAATTTTGAATGGCCTAGCTGTATTTCTATTTGTTTTTGCCCCATAGCCCCCCTTACCGCCCCACCCCCTACCCGCCCCTCCTAATAATTTTACAAATTCAAAATCATCCGCAATCGATTTGTAAGTATCGAAAACCTCTATGTACCAATTTTGAACGATCTGACACTATTTTTATTTTTTGCCCCCCCTCCCCTCCCCCCTACTCGCCCCTCCTAATAACTTTACACAATCGAAAATATCCCCATTCGACTTGCAGGCCTCTTAAACCTATCTGTACAATTTTGAACGGCCTAACTGTATTTCTATTTGCTTTTGCCCCATAGCCCTCCTTTACCGCCCCACCCCCTACCCGCTCCTCCTAATAATTTTACAAATTCAAAATCATCCGCAATCGATTTGTAAGTATCGGAAACCTCTATGTACCAGTTTTGAACGATCTGACATTATTTTTATTTTTTTGCCCCCCCTCCCCCCCCTTCTCGCCCCTCCTAACAACTTTACGCAATCGAAAATATCCCCATTCGACTTGCAGGCCTCTTAAACCTATCTGTACCAATTTTGAACGGCCTAACTGTATTTCTGTTTGTTTTTGCCCCATAGCCCCCCCTTACTGCCCCACCCCCTACCCGCCCCTCCTAATAATTTTACAAATTCAAAAATATCCGCAATCGATTTGTAAGTATCGAAAACCTCTATGTACCAATTTTGAACGATCTGACACTATTTTTATTTTTTGCCCCCCCCTCCCCCTCTACTCGCCCCTCCTAATAACTTTACACAATCGAAAATATCCCCATTCGACTTGCAGGCGTCTTAAACCTATCTGTACCAATTTTGAACGGCCTAACTGTATTTCTATTTGTTTTTGCCCCATAGCCCCCCCTTACCGCCCACCTCCCTACCCGCCCCTCCTAATAATTTTACAAATTCAAAATCATCCGCAATCGATTTGTAAGTATCGGAAACCTTTATGTACCAATTTTCAACGATCTGACACAATTTTATATTTTTGGCCCCCCTCTCCCCTCCCCCTTTCTCGCCCCTCCTAATAACTTTACACAATCGAAAATATCCCCATTTAACTTGCAGGCCTCTTAAACCTATCTGTACCAATTTTGAACGGCCTAACTGTATTTCTATTTGTTTTTGCCCCATAGCCCCCCCCTTACTGCCCCACCCCCTTACCCGCCCCTCTTAATAATTTTACAAATTCAAAAATATCCGCAATCGATTTGTAAGTATCGAAAACCTCTATGTACCAATTTTGAACGATCTGACACTATTTTTATTTTTTGCCCCCCCCTCCCCTCCCCCCCTACTCGCCCCTCCTAATAACTTTACACAATCGAAAATATCCCCATTCGACTTGCAGGCCTCTTAAACCTATCTGTACCAATTTTGTACGGCCTAACTGTATTTCTAGTTGTTTTTGCCCCATAGCCCCCCCTTTACGCATGTGAAATCACGTTTTGCCCCACCCTGCCCCCCTTGGGGACCGAATTTCAAAAATTCCAGAAACCGATTTTTAGACATTTGTATTAGCTATATTTAAAAGCAAAAATTTTACGGATATCCGTTTTTTTGTTTGAGATATGGAGGATTTTGTGAAATTACGTTTTGCCCCCCCTCCCCCCCTTGGGGGGCGAATTTTGTAAAATCGCTTGCGGCGTTGTCTTTCTCGGGTCGTAAACATTAACCGTGCCAAATTTGGTCCCGCTCGGTGAAACGGCCTAGGATTCTATAGCGAACACACACACACACAGACAGACTCTGCTCTTTTATATATATAGATTTTAACACATTTGCGACTGCAGGATTTTCTCTTTTTGTCAGTAAGACCCGCCTACGGGCGTTATACTCTCAAAATAAAATATTTCAGAACAAATTTTCTGTATTCACAATTATATTATAATTGGATGTACATTATAATTATATTCTTTCTAATCAATATATTTCTATCCATAGTATATTTTATTGCAAAAAATTGAACATTGGGTGCACACTTAAGAAATATGTAACACACAAATTACGAAAGAAACGCCCACTGACAGAGTTACAGATTTTCAAATGGCTTGAATCTACGTAAACAGTCGCGAAAGGGTTAATTAAGAAATTATATTTTCATAGAAATTATAAAACGAATCGTATAGTTCCAAAGAGTTCAACTGACCCTGGTAAGTGCGATTAAATTTGTTTAATATTTACTTCATGAACGATTACAATAATTTATCCGAAAAGATTTAGTTTATGCGTTGTTGTGTATATATATATATATATATATACATTATTTCATTTCGTATATTATGTTACACCTACGAAAGAAAATTTAAGCATTATTGGTGACCAGTACAGACATAATAGACACTTTTACTTAAAAATATTGCACTTTTTTCAAAGAGTACTGTATGGACTAATCGCAAGTGTAACGCATTTAAATAGACCTAAAATTATCTAAAAAAGTACTGAAGTATATAAAAACCTAATAGAATGAATTCAGAATAATTAATAAACTGGTAAAGAGGCAGCGTTTTATTAATTTCTAAAAATTTTTTTTTCCTGAAAGATTTCCGGTGTGAAACATTAAAATTTTCTCTATTTCTTATAGGATCTTAATTTTATTTTTCTACATTTATAGATAACCCCCTAACACATTTTGATTATAACTCTATAAATACTAAAGATAAAGTATATAAACAGTATACTTCTCTGCACTGCCAGACTCTCAGAAATTCGAAAATGAAGTCAAAATTGGGTGTTGCTATTGAAAAAATCAAAGTTGGCTCTCATTTCAATATGTTGATGACCCCTAATTCAAACTTTGCCGACATATTCAGAAAGTGCTTTTAATTTCCTGTTGAATGATGTCTATTAGATGTTCCTGAGTCAATTAATAACGAAATTACAGCGGGTGTTACATTTTTTTTCCCCGACTGTACTTTTCCTACGTGATCATACAACGGACAGACAAAAAGAATGATAAACAGACAGATAAACTAATTGAATTCATAAACATTTTTGTATAGTGTTAAAAACGCTTTGCGCAAACAGGAATGGAATTCCAATTGAATCTCATATATTTGAATATTTTAGTGTATCCTTCTAAATCTTAACGCTAAGAATACCACATTCAATAGAAAACATTATGAACAATAAATGCCAATTTTATTATCATTTGTGCAGTGCGAAGTTACTTAAATACGGTTTTTAAAGATGCATCTCATTAAAAAAAAAAATGCATTAACATGCTTTTCGGTGTCCTTGTATACAAACCAGTTGTGCTATTTATATCATTTTAAACAAGAAATATGCTACAGTGATCTTGAATAACATATATCATTTTGAAAACATTTTAGAAATATGCACGGATTCTAGAGGCAGTCAGGCGGACTAAAAAACAGACAGATGGACAAATCCAAATATAACCACTCTTAAATTTCGTTAAAATGAGTTTAAAAGGGTTGATGCAAACGAAAATGCAGTTCTAGCGATTTCCAATTATAGCCATTCATGTGACTCAATATTTTTTGTGGCCCTGTAAATCTTAATCATAATTATTACTCTATTCTATAAAAACCATTTTCTTATTCATTATCAATTTCATTGTGATAAGTACAAAACCAAAGTATTAAAATGACATTTATACAAATAACACTCATAGACCGCAATGCTTTCGAAGTTTTTCGAGAGTCACTGACAATGGTGGTATTTACCCCATTTTAAATAGGGAACATTCCATAGTGAACTTCAATAGCATATATCAATTTCAAGAATTTCCGTGAATTTTTGCGAAAGTTAGAGCGCCAACATACAGACAGGCGGACAGACAGACATCTAGATAAATTCAAATCATATTCACTTGTTAGAAAGCGTTAGAAGTGATTAATGCAATATATATATATATATATATATATAATTTCATGAAATTCCAATTATAGCCATTAATGTAACTCAATATTATTGTGTATCTCTGTAAATCTATATGCTAATCCTTTCATATTCTATAGAAAGCATTTTCTTATGCATATGTATTAATAATATTAATTTCATTACGATTTGTGCAAAATAAAAGTACTGAAATACGATTTATAGAAATATCTATCATCGGCCATGGTTCACCCATTCCTGCCAACATCATCTACTAGCGGCATCGTTCCTATCCAAATGCCGAAGAATTCGCAGATTAGACGAACTGGCTTTTTTTAGCCCAACAACACTCCTCTCTCAAACGCCGACATCTGCGCATATTGTTTGCGCACATGTATGCCAGGCATAGCTACTGTCTATCTGAGTAGACGGAATAAAATTATCAAAGAATTTATGACCTGGAATCAAAATTTCTCCTCTTTAATGTCATGTCCGTAGCGCAGTTAAAATGCGCTGTAGCGTCACATTTTCATTCATTGTCCGCCAAACATTAAAAATTTGCATTTTCCATCGAAACCTGTATGCATGTTAGTTTGTGTCCAATTTGCGTTACTCCTTCTTGGTGCGTCGTTTTTTTTTTGTTTTTTTTTTTCCTAGAGTGTATTTCAATATTTACAATATTTTATGCTTTAAATATTATAAATCCTACTATTAAATTAGAAGCAGAACCATATGCAGTTATATTATAATTTGCTTGCGAAAATGTTTACTGAGGTCTGTAAATAGCTACCTAATCCAAAAACTAAGTGATTAAATATGGCGGAATTTCAGACACTATAAGTATATTAAATGATGTACTTTTCCAGATATTTTAAGTATTTGAAATAAATAAGACATTTTTTTGCACATTAAAATAAAACACGTTTTAAGCACAGTTTTGTCTGAACTTCAGACATTTTTATTTGCAGTGTAGTGTGCAGAACTTGAGCAACATTTCTGTTATTTTTGTACTTCCGCAAAAATTCATAAGGGAGATATGAAATTCATTTTCCACTCGCACAATGCAGTACTTGACAGAGGGTGAAACAAAAGTAGTAAAAAATGAATACGTCACATGGAGTATAAAAGAAGTAAAAAAAGGGCTTAATTGATAGAATGGCGTCGACACAAAACTCTAACCAAGTTGAAGAACAACCTAAGTTCCTTCATAAGGTCCTTCCCTATTTAAAATGATTCCATAGCCACACTCTACATTTATTTAATACCAAATTATCAAACAGTTCTTGAGATAAAAGTCCGTATTCTTTAATGATCATCTATGTTAATGATGGAGTTTTCTTTACAGGGTAAAATTGTGTCCCCAAACGCGTCCCCAACTTTTCGACGTGTGTTGAACGGAATTTAAATTAAAAAGCATATTGTACAATCAATTCCGAATTTATCTTCATTTTCTACAAACTTTAGAAAAGCGTAGGATTTGTGTGGCTTTGTGTAGAATGTCATAAAATCATGTCCTTTGAAAAGCTGTCTAAGATTCTGCGAAAACAATTTTATAAAATTCAGCATGTTGTGCAAGACGACCCTTCCTACTACGCCCTTTTCAAATTTGCCAATTATTCTAGCATGAACAAAAGCAACCTTTTTATTTATTTATTTATTTGTTTATTTACTTATTTATTATTATTATTATTAATATTATGATTTTTTTTGTGGCTATCTTTTACGATTGATATAATTTTAAGATGAAGCAAATTAATAGAAATTCGTTTTTCCGCTTTCTTTTTAAGTCGTTTTGCGTCGCACTCTCTACACTCATGCACGTTTTGGATGAGGTTAGAGCCCCTTAAATAAAATATATAGGCCGGCGCATCCGAAGAGGACAGCATTCCCGCTTGGCGTCCTTATCGCTTCCCTAATGATTTAAAAAAATCTTGATCTGAAGCTAATCCGGTCAAGATAAGAGCAATAAGCAACAATAATGTTCCTAAAAACACATTTTCTTTCACAGTACATTCTCAGGATGTTATTTTATTCTGAGGATGTCCTATGAATGTTACTGGGGTAAGATGTGTTGTTGGGTGGTTTCTGTTTCTTTTTCAAAATGTCGCCAAAACTCAAATACACAGTAATAGAAGGTCTGTGAACAATTTATATTATCTTCTTGAAAGATTATAGCAGTTTATCGCTAAACAAACTCCCATATCATAGTTTACTTAGCTAAAATTATAAAATATAATAAAAGAAGTTACTCTAAAGTAATGTAAGACGAAAAAAAAAATGTTTGTCTTTTGTTTATCAGAGAAACGCGCTGGGTACATGTGGCAACCCTAAGGCAACAAAATGCCTGATGCTCCAGTTCGTATATATTGGTGCCTTAGATGAGGTCATGTCCTCTCTGACGTCATATTCCAAATATCTGCTAAAGATACCTTTCTACTGAAGATATTTTCATTTTTACTGGTCTGTCTTAAAAATGCTTTATTTTACAATTTCATGGCTGTGCGCTGAAAAATAACATTATTGCTTTATTTTAGCGCACAAGCATAAATATATTACAGTTATATGCTTTTTTACCAAGCTTATATTGTTTAAATTTTTAAAATAGTTGCATTAGCTTAAATAAACTAATTAGAAAGATTTTCCGTCTTTTTGAAAGATTAATAATACAAATATTATTAGTGTAACATGAATTTATTTTACTTGAAAAATTGTAGCAGATAATTTATTTGAAGCCTTTTTCAGATCAAATAAAAATTTATATAATTTTTACTATGTTTAAAATATTAAATTTAAGTAACTAAACAGCAAAATCTTATGCAAATTTTTTGTAATCTTTATAATGTAAGTACTGCAAATAAAATATCTCATTTTATTTAAGCAAGAAACCCTTTTAAATGCTTTATTGTTTCGAGTTTCGAGTACTAAAAAAAAAAAAAAAAAAAATTAAAACGTTTTGATTTACAGTTACACTTTTAAAACTCTCCAACAAGGTTGAAAAGTGTTAATAACTTTGGTTTGTCTGTCTGTCTGTCCATCTATCTGTCCACACTCTAACTCCCGTAAATATTCATGGAATTTTTTCAAATTGATATATATTTTTCATATTCACTATCGGATGCTCCCTATTGAAAATGGAGTGCACACCTTTAGTGGTTTGTGTACAGGGACACTCGAAAGTATTCCAAAACACTGTGCTCTATTAGAGGTGTTTCTATAAATTATTTTAATGCCGTTACTTTACACAAATATTAATGAAATTGAAATATATTATTCAAGTCTACTATGGAATGTTCCCTATTGAAAATGGAGTGCATACCTTTAGTGGTTTGTGTACAGGGACACACAAAAGTATTCCAAAGCCTTGTGTTCTACATTAGACGTGTTTCCATAAATCATATTGTAATACCGTTACTTTACACAAATCTTAATGAAACTGAAATATGTTATTCAGTTTTTTTTATTTTTTATTTTTCCGACTGAGTGAAAATAATGCCTGGAACGGGAGTCGAACCCCGGATCATTGAAAAAAAAAATGTTATTCAAGTCCGCAATCGGATGTTTCCCATTGAAAATGGAGTAAATACCATTACTCGTTTGCATACAGGAACACCCGAAAGTATTCCAAAGCATTGCGTTCTATGAGATATATTTCTATAAACCAAATTTTAAGTACTTTACTTTGCACAAATCTTACTAAAATTAAAATGTATTATTCATATGTGCAAAAGAATGCTTTCCATAGAATATAGTATGATTTTCATTAGATTTACAGTGCCACAAAATAATTTTCAGTTACATTAATCGGTGTTATTGGAAAATTGCTGGAATTGCATTTCGTTTATAGTTATCATTTTTAACACTTTCCAACAAGGTTGAAAGTGTTTATGACTTCGGTTTGTCTGTCTTTCCGCGCTCTAACTCCCGTAAATATTTATGGAATTTCTTGAAACTGATATATGTTATTCAAGTTTACTATTGAATGTTCCCTATTGAAAATGGAGTGAACACCTTTACTGGTTTATGTACCGGAACACCCGAAATTTTTCCAAAGCATTGTGTCCTATGAGAAGCATTTATATAAACCACATTTTAATACCCTTACCTTACACAAATCTTAATGAAATTGAAATATTTTATTCAAGTCCACTATCGGATGTTTCTCATTGAAAATGGAGTAAATACCATCACGGGTTTGTATACAGAGATACCCGAAAGTATTTCTAAGCATTGTGTTCTATGAGAGGTATTTCTATAAACCATATTTTAATACCGTTACTTTACACAAACCTTAATAAAGTTGAAATATGTTATTCAAGTCCGCTATAAGATGTTTCTCATTTGAAAATGGAGTATATACCATCACTAGTTTGTATACAGTGTACCCGAAATTATTCCTAAGCACGGTGATCTATGAAACGTAGTATTTCTATAAACCAAATTTGAAGAACTGTACTTTGCACAAATCTTAATAAAATTACTAGATATTATTCATAGGCACAAAAGAATGCTTTCCATATAATACAGTATGATCGGCATTAGATTTACAGAGTCACACAAAAATATTCAGTTACATTAATGGGTGTTATGGGAAATTTGCTGGAATTACATTTTCGTTTATATTAATTATTTTTATGATTTTCAAAATGTTTATAAAACTTGAAAGTTGAAAAGTGTTAATGACTTCGATTTGTCTGACAGTCTGCCCGTAAATCTGTTTGTCTATCCACGATTTAAATCACGTAAATATTCATCTTCTGGCTTGTGTACAGGAACACTCAAAATATTCTAAAGCATTGTGTTTTAATGAACTATATTTTAATTCCTTTATTTCACACAAATTTCAATGAAATTGAAATATGCAGTTTAAGTTCACTATCGGATGTTTCCTATGGAAAATGGAGTAAATACCGCTTGTGGTTTGTGCACAAAGTCACCCAAAAAAATTTCAAAGCATTCGTTCTAAGAGAGGCATTTCTATAAACCAAATTTTAATAACTTTACTTCAAACAAATTTTAATAAAGTTGAAATATGTTATTCTTATGCACAAAAGAATGCTTTCTACAGAATGTAGCATGATTAGCATTAGATTTACAGGGCCACACAAAAATATTCAGTTACATTGAAGGTTTTTATTGCAAATTTGCTAAAATTGCATTTCGTTTACATTTAGCGATATAACGGTTTTTAAGTGGGAATGTGATTTTAATTTAAGTATCAAGCTATCCCACTGTCCCTCTGCCCACCCCAGAGTCCGTAAATATTTTCAGAATTTTTTGAAAATTATATATGTTATTCAGATTCAATAGGGAATGCCCCCTATTTTAAATGATATTTATATATGTCCTGTGCAACTGGTTTGTGTGCAGGGACAACCAAAAAAAAAAAAAAATGCCAATACATTCTAATGCATTTTAGGACAGACATTTTTGTAAATTACATTTAAAGAACTTTCTATTGTAAAAATCATAAAGAAATTGACATTGATTTTTAATATGCTAAAGTAATATTTTGCATAGAATATGATTTTGTTATCCTTCAGATTTAAAGGGCTACACTAAGATATTCAGATACATTATGGACTGCAATTAGAATATAAGGGCTACGTTTTCTTTAGTGTTAAGCATTTTTAACACTTCGTAACAATGTTTAAGAATGGTTAGGAATTCAATTAGTCTATGCGTATGCTTTTCAGAACTACTGTCTTCCACCGAGAAAAAAAATATACCGCCTTTCCCTAGAATGAATAAGTGACCATTTTCTAAATCCCTTAACTAGAAATATAGATTTCCGAACTATGCGCATAAGGCACGCCAATAAACTGAATAGACGAAATTATCGAGAATTTCTAGTGTACACATTTCTAGATGGTGGAACAATATTCTGAATACTCTAAATATTCTGAATCATTTATATTGCGAAAAATTCGCGCTTGATTTTCTAGAATTTGGTAATAAACCAAGATTATAGTTGCAGAAACCCGCTTCTTGTATCATTTATTTGCAGAGATTTTTAAATAACTTTACCCTCGAGAATATAGGCAAATGCTCTAGAATTCTAATAGGGGCTTCTATACCTCGCTTTCCAAGGGGACTAGAATTTATAAGGATGACATGGAACTATTTTTTCTAGAGCCACAATTTAGATTCTAGATGTCAGTTACAGAATTTTTTCTCAGTGTTCCCTTGTGTGATTACGTATGCAAAGAGTATCGAAAGTCACACCATGCAACAATTACGTACATTTGTAAAGTGTTAATAATCAATGCGTACCGCATGATTTTGCATTCTTGTTATCATTTTCTAAATGTTTTTAACACTTTCTAATAAAGTTGAAAATTGTTAATTATTTCGGATTGTCTGTCGGCCTATCTGTCTATCCACGCTCTAAATCCCCTAAATATTCATGGAATTTCTTGAAACTGATATATGATATTCATGTTCACTATCGGACATTCCATACTGTAAATAGAGTAAATACCTCTACCAGCTTCAGTACAGGAACACATAAATGTATTCCAAAGCATTGTATTCTATGAGAGGTGTTTTCATGAACTATATTTTAGCTCCTTTATTTTACACAAATTTCAATGAAATTGCAATATGTTATTCAAGTTCACTATCGGATGTTTTTTATAGTACATGGAGTAAATACCACCACTAGTTTGTGTATAGGAACGTCCAAAAGTATTCCAAAGCATTGTGTTCTATGAGAGGTGCTTCTATAAACCATATTTTATACCATTACTTTACACAAATCTTTAAAATTTAAATATGTTATTCAAGTCCACTATCGCATGTTTCCCTTTGAAAATAGAGTAAATACCATTACTGGTTTGTATACAGAGACACCCGAAAATATTCCAAAGCATTGCGTTCTGTGAGATGTATTTCGATAAACCACATTTTAATAACTTTACTTTGAACAAATCTTAATAAAATGTAAATGTGTTACTCATATGTAGAAAAGACTGCTTTCTATAGAATATAGTATGATTAGCATTAGATTTACACAGCCACATAAAATAATTCAGTTACATTGAGAGCTTTTAATGGAAATTTGCTGGAATTGCATTTTCTTTTATATTGAACAATTTAACCCTTTTTTAACATTTTTTAAGATTGAATATAATTTCAGTTTTTGTATCTATCTGTGTGACAGTCCATCTGTCTATCTGTTCGTCTACCCGCCCCCAGCATTCGTAAATATTTTCAGAATATATATATATATATATATATATTATTGAAATTCACTATGGAATGTTCCGTATTTTAAATGGCCTTAATAGGTCCTGTGCAACTGGTTTGTGTACAGGGATACCTAAAGAAAAGGCCAATGCATCGCATTTTACGACAGACATTTTTATAAATTACATTTAAAGACCTTTCTATTTTAAATGATATTTATATATGTCCTGTGCAACTGGTTTGTGTGCAGGGACAAAAAAAAAAAAAAAAAAAAAAAAAATGCCAATACATTCCAATGCATTTTAGAACAGACAGTTTTGTAAATTACATTTAAAGAACTTTCTATTGTAAAAATCATAAAGAAATTGACATTTTTTGTTAATATGCTGAAATAGTATTTTGTATAGAATATGATTTTGTTAACCTTCAAGATTTACAGGGCTACTCTGAAATATTCAGATACCTTAAGGGCTGCAATTAGAATATAAGGGCTACGTTTTCTTTTACGTTAAGCAATTTTAACACTTTCTAACAATTTTAAAGAATGATTAGGCATTCAATTAGTCAATCTGTATGCCTTTCAGAACTTCTGTCTGTCCGTTGTGTGATTACGTAGGCAAAGAGCATTGAAAGGTATACGATACAACAATTATATACGTTTGAAAAGTGTTAATAATGAATGCGTACCGCATGATTTTTCGTTCTTGTTTCTAAATATCTGCGACATTTCTTATAATTTTATTTATTTATTTTTATTTCACCCTGAACATTTTTATTTTGGAGCTAGGCTAAAGACTTTTTTTTTTTTTTTTTTTAAATAAATTTCTTCTGATTAGATGAAAAGTTCTGAATTATCTTATTGAATTATTAGTTATTGAATTATCTTGTTGAATTAGAGTTATTACTTTCTTCTATCTTCAATAGAAGAAAGTATTGGATTCGTAAAAATTTTCGATTTCGGGTTTTTGATGGATTTACACGTTTTGAGAGATGTAGAACACGATTTTACCATTTTTAGAAAATGTCTGTCTGTCTGTCTGTCTGTCTGTCTGTCTGTGTGTGTGTGTGTGACAAAATTTTGTGGCAACTGTATCTCTGGAACTACTGCACAGAATTTCATACAAATTGGTATGTAGTTGCACCTTGACATAAATTAGTGCCTATCAACTTTTGGTAAAAATCGTCTTACAGGTTGCGTTGCCATCCCGCTTTTTCTAAATTTTTAACAGGGTGATAAAGGCAAAAATTTTCAAGATGGGTATCTTTCGAAAGGTCTCGTCAGTACCTTTAAAACGAATGGTTGAACTATAAATCTGTGATAATTTAAAACAAAGTTATCGATTTTTTTTACTTTTTACGAAAAAAAAACTTAGAAAAAAAATCTTTTTTTTTTCCTCTCTCCTTAATTTTATCAAACTCCCACGGTTTCCGTGTTCTGACAAACTTAAACTAATTTTTGCTTTTTTCCCGTAATTTTGTCAAAGTCCTACGGTTTCCGTGTCTTGACAAACTTTAACATATTCTTGCATTTTTCCCCTAATTTTGTCAAAGTTCCACGGTTTCCGTGTTTTGACAAACTTTGACAAAATTTTGGGTAAAATGTGAAAATTATTCTAAATTTGTCAAAACACGGAAACCGTGGGACTTTGACAAAATTAGGGGAAAAAAGCAAAAATTAGTTTAAGTTTGTCAGAACACGGAAACCGTGGGAGTTTGGTAGAATTAAAGGGAGAGGAAAAAAAAAAAAAAAAGTGGGACTTTGACAAAATTTTGGGTAAAATGTGAAAATTTGTTAAAGTACCACTTTTTTTTTCCCTCTCCCCTTAATTCTATCAAACTCCCACGGTTTCCGTGTTCTGACAAACTTAAA